>VDFB02387268.1:0-26710 GCA_007258455.2 Sequoia sempervirens
TGAGAAGGTGGAGAAGTTGGTCATTGACCTAAAGATTCAAGTGGAAGAATAAAATAGGATTGAATAATTCATACCAAAAAGGTTGCTAACAAGAGATAAGGATTGTGAAAAAATTGAAGCAGAGATTATTTCATTAAGAAAAGATATTGAAAAAATAAATCATGAGCTAATGTTGAAGTTTCAGAAGAGCACTAAGATCTTGGATTAGGTAATAGAAAGGAAAAGGTCACCACATATCAAGAATGACATTAGTTTTACTAACATACAGAAGAGTAAGGTGACTAAGGAGCCCATGAAGTCAGTTGTTGAGTTTCTAAAATAAAATAGCTCCAAAAATTCAAAATCTAAACAAGTTGTGGAAATCAATGAAAGAGAGGTTTGGAAGGATGGTTTCACTCAAGTACATAGACATAATAGAAGATATGGAAGATAAGATTCAAGAGGACAAGGATACAATACCAAGTTCAATCATTCCTTTTTTAGTTATTGTTTTAATTTCAATCATTTTTGTCATAAGGATATGAATTGTAGAAAGTTTATGGAAAGAAGAAATAATTTTGTTACCAAAAATGCATTTGTGCCATTATTTTACTTCAATATAATTTTTCACAAGTGCAAAAAATTTAGACATATTGCTAGAAACTATATAAGTAATTTTATGTGTCCTCCTGTGCTAGACACAAAATGAAATAAGTCGGTTAGGGTGGTGAAATAGATAAATTTTGGAAGAAGAAATCAGAGGAACACATGTCGGAGAAGTTCATAGTGGCTCAGATTTCTTTTCTTCCTGGAAGGAGAAAAAATTATAGATTATTAACAACATATATATTCAAGTCATATGACTAGATATAAGAGAAATTTCATGCACTTAAAGAAGTTTGATGGAGGATTTGTAACCCTTGGTAACAATTAAATTGTTTCTAATATTACCAGTAAGGGTATTTTGAACTTGATGGTGGAAAGACAAAAAAACATGATGTCCTATATGTAGAAGGATTGAAGCACAATATTCCAAGTGTAATTCAAATGCATTATAAAGGCTACAAACTTTCATTCAGTGCTATAGGTTGTGAAATTAGGAAGTATGATGCCGGTGAGTTAGTTATAGAATGAAGTAGAATTGATAGTGGTGTTATGACCTCAGTAAAATCAATGTGAAAAATTATTTTTCCATACAAAGAGAAGAGAGTTGGCTCTGGCACAAAAGATTGGGACACATCAAATTTGATGACTTTGTGAGGATAAGTTCAAAAGGAACGGTAAGAGACATGCTAAAGATCAAGAATCCCCCATCCACAAGTTGCAAACCATGTCATGAGGGAAAACAAACAAGAACTATATTTCCCACTAAGGAATATTCTACAACAAAGCCATTGGAATTGATTCATACAGATCTATGTGGACCAATGAGGATAAAGATAATTCAAGGTGATAGGTATTTTATTATTATTTTATTGATGATTATTGTAGAATGAATTGGATTACTTTCTTGAAAGAAAAATCACAAGATTTTGAGAATTTTAAAGAATTTAAGTAAATGGTTGAGAAAGAAATTGGAAGAACAATCAAGTGTCTGGGATCAAAAAAAGGTGGAGAATTCACTTCTGACGTGTAGGGGGTTTTAGCATGAAAGGGGTACTTTATCTAACTAGTTCATTCTTAGCTCGTTCTCCACTAAAGTCCTCTTCACACTAGCTTAACTTTACATAGGGATAAGGTGGTCGAGCCTTTAATGACATGAGTTGTCACAACTCATAGGATGACAACACTTGTCATAATATGGTTGTATATATCTCTCCCCTTGGCCTATATAACCAAGGCATTTCCTTTGTAATTCTTAGTTTCTCAAGATGAATATAGCTTTGCATTCTTAAGAGGAATACAGTTTATTCCTCCTCATATTTTTGGTTTTTCTTTCCTTCAATCATTAGATTCTTGGGTAGGCTAGTTAGCAAATCTCACAAACATCATCAAGATCTTCATGATCTAGTTCTTCATTCTTCTTTGATTTTGTAGCCATAAAATCAATCTCAACTTTTGCACCATTGTTAGTACCAAATTCCCTATTTCAAATGCAATTAGAGAGCCATACAATTGATCTCTAGTATAATGATCTATATTTTGAGATTCCTTGATAGCATCAACTCTATGACTATAAGCTTTAGGAAGGGTTCTAAGAATTTTCTTTACCACTTTTGGTTCTTTGACTTTTCCACCAAGACCTCTGATGGAGCTTACCACTTCATCTACCCTCTGCATGTAGCTTGTAATGTTTTCATCTTCATAAATCTGCATGTTCTCAAATGAAATCTTTAAATTCTATATCTTAGCTTGTTTTACCATGTCATCTCCTTCATATGTACTTTCCAACTTTTCCCAAATTTCTTTACTAGTTTTTGGATTCATAACTTCCACTAATTTGGAATTTGTAAGACTACTCAAGAGAGAATACCTTGATTTACTATTGATTTCATAGGCTTTAAGTTTAGTTTAAGTATATCCATCCTTAACTAATTTCCAGAAATCCTTCCATCCTCATTTTCAAAAATGCATAGTTTGTTCCATCAAATCTAGGGATCTCCTTCTTGTGTGCCATCCCATATCTACCTTAAGAGGTTAAGATTTCTTCCAAGGAACCTTTCTCTAATTCCAATTGTTGAATGCACAAGATAATTGAGAGGGGGATAAAATAGTTGTACCTTAAAACTTAAAAACCCTCATATTAACATTCAAATCCACATTCATTCATTAAACCCTTAAATCTTTTATGATGAATTAGCATGAAAAGAAAACACCATACACAAGAGAACACTAGATTTACATGGAAAACCCAAGAAGGGAAAAACCTCCATGAGTATTAGCTCACAATATAAGTAATATGAACACCAAATACAATAGGGCTTACTATTGAAGGGATCACTACCCAAAGACGAAAGACTCGCTACCATAATAGAAAGGAAGATAGAGAAGAAATGTTTTATAGAGAAAATCATATCAATCCAACAAATAATTCACCACAACAACATCAAAACATTCACAAAATGATTAAAGAATTGTAGCCACCTTCTACTCACTACATCTAGTAAACTAACACACAAAATCTCATATTGTATTTCTCAGTTCACACTCTAAAACTTTGCACTTCCCATCATTCATATCTCTTGCATCTATATCTCAACATCCTTTAATAACTCAATTGATACTTATACTGTCCTCAACCTTGAACCCCTCTCCAAGGTCAAATATCCACCTCTAACATGCAAATTCAAATTAGGTCAATGTTAAAACACTTCCGTGGTAGATAGAAATGAAAGTAGACCACATCAAACCTTAATTAGGACCCAAATCAACAACACCAAACTACAGCAAACTTCTACAAACAATAATATCCATCACATGTAGTGTAAACAATAGGTAGATCGTTACCCATGTAAACATCATTTAAAATTTTAAGTACAAGCTTCCTCGAACCCAAGAATGACTTTCAAACCACACACTATGCTTGAACATGATCTATAATATTCTTCAAACACCTTGAAATCCAAAAAAAATCCTTCACAACAACTTATAATTGAAGAATGTACACACCCAATACATCCAAATAACTCTACCATACACTCTAAATTAGAAAACCATCTTATGAAGCACCAAACCTCAAATCAAATTGGCTAAGGTAAAATACCAACATCATCAACATACCTTTAGAATCACAAGACCTAAAACACAACTATGGAGAAACACAGAGCAAAACAATTTCTCCCAGGCACCTCTGTAATACATAGTCACACACTGGTGAACATAACTTCTTCTATATGATTATCTAGTACACTAACTCTTGAATATAACACCTCTAAACATCTCTCACCAACATATCCAAATCACACAGGAAGATCTTTAACCTAGAAGAAATGCGGAGCAAAACCAGAATACAACTCTATCACCCAAAACACCCTGTTTCCTCTTTTTATCAAATTTTCTCAAAAGCACTTGGAAACAAAGCACCAAAGAAACATCCTCATCATATTTAGTACTTCCTCAACCATATACAAAATCTTATCAAATCAACACTAGAGATTGACACCAGTAGCTTTAGTAATGACAACATACTACAACTAATCAAAGCATCAACTACTCATATTATTGCAACAATCTTACTCATCTACAAACATCAATGAAAATATAGACTTGTTAACATCAATGGCAACACCAGCTAATCATACTTGCAAAAATCATTTTCTTAATACTAACATATTCTCTTACACTCTTACATTTATCATAAATCATTTAATACCTGAAGATATCCTCAATTTAGGTGAACAATTTTGACATTTATAATAAATAGAAATATGTTATGAAATGTACCATACTAGTCAAGATTTTAATGTAACTATAGAGTAGGAAAATTTATCCTAGATCTAATTAGATTAACTAGGATCAACTTATTTTTCCTTGACTCCACATTTGGACACAAAACCAAATAGGATTGATGATTTGCTTGCTAGCACAAGGGAGATCCAATATCTTAGTGTTTTGGTCCTTTTTAGTTACAAACATGACAAGTTTTATGTATTTTAACTAGCCTACTTGTCAGAAATCCCTAGATCCAAAAGTGTACTTTATCGCACAAAGAAAAATGAAAATTAACATAATAAGTATAGATCTACAAGGGAGGTACAAAGAGGAACATAAAACTAAAATCTAATCCTAAATTATAGGGATAGGCGCATGGCAACCCTAGACCAAAAAAGTTTCCCTTTTCAAATCTACAAATTTTAGATGTTGTATTATAGTTTGCACTATGTTTCTTGTTATTGGCTCATAACAAAACCTTTAGATTTGATATAGACACATGAAAAGAGGGGGAAGGTTGTGGTCTATATGGTTTTGCATAAGTCAAACCCCATTTTGGTTTTTCCACCTTCATGTATAGAAAATGATGATGATCTAAAGGGCATGCCCTACATTGGGCAAAGGCCAAAATACTAATAATTGACTAAAATGACAAATGATCAATGGATAATTTGTTACCTTAGGCATGAAAACCTTGTTGAAGTGATGTTCACACCATAAGTCACCACAAAATTTGGTTGATGGATTCTTGGATTACTTGATAAATTTCCAAGATGTTATTCCACAAAAAAAATAGATTGTTCTAGCTTACATGTAGAGCATAACTCATACATTGATTAACTACCTCCCATCAATTCATTAACTCTAACAGTTTTATCAGGCATTAATAGGTCGATCTTTTGGTGCAACGACAACTACCTATGCAATAATTGGTATCTGAACCTGGGTCACAGGTTCAAACCCCTCGCTTGCGCAAGGGAGGATTGTTGCAAGGTGTATGCCCTTGGTATCCTTGTGTTTTACAACACATTTCTTGGGTTTGTGACATGGATTAACCACCTCCTATGGATTCATTAACTTTGATGGTTGTATCGGGAATTAACAGGTTGATATTTTGGTGCAATGAAAAATCTCTATGCAACAAATAAAAATGGCATGATTGATCATAATAGCTCTTTGTTCATATATGCTTCCTTCTTCCTAATGTCTTGCAATAATGATCTTTATTGATGAAACAATAGAATCTATATAAGAAAGTGAATGTAGTTTCTAAACTCTTGGAGTTTTTTCTTAAATCTATCACGGTGAAAATTTGAAATTTCCAATGCAATAGTACATAAATTCGAGGAAAAAATAAGAAGTAGGTGTCTATATAAGTGCCTAACCACAATAAAAACATAATATTTTTTGTCTTACGAAAGACATAAGTGAGGACTCATGTCGGCGGATGTGATGCATATTTTTTTTGTAATTTTTTTTAATTAAATAATTAATTATGAATTTTTATTTAACTTTTAAAAATATAAAACTTGTAATATTAAGCCACCTTAACTTGGTCAATGGGAGAAAGCTCCAACAAGTTGTAACCTAATCCTCAATGATCTTCCAAAGTCTTCCGAAACACCTAAGATCTGATGAGAATGAAAGAGAGAGAGAGAGAGAGAGAGAGAGAGAGAAACTTGTTGATTGTTAGGGAATAGGTGTTTTCCTTGGTCAAACCCCTTTTAGGTAGTTAAACCAAATGATGAAATGATGGAATGAAGGCATGAAGCATGGACTGTAACTTAAAAATGAATCATGGATAATGATACCTTGAATGATGCCTTGTAAATCTACAACTCAACATGAAATGGGCATGAAGGATGTAGATCTTGATCTTTAAGAATAGGTGTGGAACAATGATTGATCTTGGATCTTCAATGCTACATCACAACACTAGCTCACTAACATACTTGATACTTGATATGCTTGACATGATGATGGATCTTGAATTGCTGCAAAAATTGATGAAGAATTCTACCCTTGAATTCCTTAGAACTGATCTTGAATGCTCTCTCAACAATCTTGTGAAGTCTTGGAATGCTTAACTCTTGCTTGCTTGACTTGATAACATGTAGGCTTGTGTTACTTATGTGAAATAAGGTTTTGAAAGCTTGTTTATATAGGAAATTCACTCAAATGACCGTTAATTTGATCCCAAAGGCTGACATAGAAGAAATTTGAAATTAAAACCCAAATTTCCCGCTCAAAGCCTTAAAAATAGGCCAAATGGGACTCATTCGGCCAAAGTAGCGAATGGGTCCCACATGGACTATTTTGCTTGCTAAAATGTCGAGTGAAGAAATTAAGTTTATATGTTGATATTGTCAATTTTTTGATTAAAATATTCCTCGGGATGCACAATATAGGGTCATAGGGGCCTATTAATGATGATATAAACGTCATAAATGCAATAGGGCCCAAAACTCAATGTGAAAGTGTAAATAAATACCCTTTACAACACTAAATTAAGGAAAAATTAGGTCTATTTAGTTTAGAAGAGCCCTAAATCCCATGTGAATGTGTATAACACATTACAACACTAGATTAGGTCCACTTTAGTTTACAAGCCTCCCAAATTTAATGTGAGGATGTAAATAAATACATTTTACAACATTAAATTAGGAAAAGTTAAGTTAATTTAGCTTTAAAAGGGCTCAAGAACTAATGTGGATGTGTAAAACACCTCACAACACTAGACCAAGGCAACATTAAGTCCAATTTATCATTAATTATTCCCAAATCAAGAAAGGAAAAGGGATATTTTTTCTACACTACAATAACATCCCTCTTATAACATGTCATGCGGGTTAGTCGTATGTAACACTTGTCATGATGATCTTACATATATCACAAGATTTCAATACATGGACAAAAAATATTATCTAAATGTTGGGTTCCAACCTCCTCATGTGAGGAGAAAATACACTAAAGGTAAGTTCCATTTCACCTTTGAAGGGAGCCAACTCTTACATATTAAGACAAATGCACAAAGGATAAAATAGTGAATTTGTACAAATGTATTAAAATTAAACATTAGAAATGCAAGGTTCAGACACCTTTTCCCAACATGCGCCCTTATGGGGCCTAATCCCTAGATATATTAGTCCCATTATCTCTCATCACATGGGAAATGTAATTAAAAGGGGACTTTGTGGAGTTATTGTACAAATTTCTACTATTCAAGTTATCAACTCTCTACATCAAGTTATAACAAGGATCTCCAAGAAATATTGATGTACCATTTACAGGTCTTCTTAGAACCAATGCACTTAGCTAGTAGTAGTCTTCCTCAATACATCCCTTATAGACTGTACCCATTTTTACGAAAGGCAATGATAGAGAAAATAAAAGAAGAATTATCTATTAAAAGTCATGGTTAATTACTATTTTATTAGTTAACTAACATTTTTCTAAGGTAGTAGTAATAAATCATTACTTGCATATGTTTTGTAAATCATCCCTTTTGTTAAATTAGTTTATCCTACTTGCTTGGGAGGCAATAGTTTTTTTAGTCAAATTAGTATAAATAGAGGGTTTTGACAATACAAATTAGGTATTAATTAAATATATTGTAAGGAGTATTTCTCAAGGATCTTTCTCCCTTGAAGAGGCCTATGATTTACAATAAAAATGTTATGATATATGAATATAATATATCTCTTGAGTTACTATTCTAATATATATATTTTTTATATTTATGTTTGACTAATTTGTTGTATGAGCTTCCTCATAGAGATAGTCAAAGTAATCACATACACTATAGTCGAGTAGGGTAAATTTTCATGGAGAGTGGTAAAATTTCACAAAACTATCAATGTATTTATGAGCAAAGAGAATATAAGACACTTGACTAACTTCACAATATAAATAGCCACAATAAAAAACAATATGAAAGGCCCCTAAAATTCCATAGGATTTTTGTTGCAACAACTCTTCTCCTTGAAAGTGATAGGGCTGAGTGTTGAACACCAAAAAGCATTTACATTTTGCTAGCAAAATATCCACCCCTTTGAAATCATTTGTATTTAACCTAAAAAAAAATCACTCAAATGTCATAATACTCAAACTATATAATTAATAAATAAACTTACTATTGAAGTATTAAAATGACTTGGCAATGAATCATTAAAATGTATTGAAATGATGTTTTAGCAATCTCATGAAAAGAGATTATCGCATATATCTAAGGTCATCAAATTATGAGTATTGGTAGATTTGTCGCATAATATGATTTGATGTTTTAGAAATTATAGAAAAGCATGTAGAAAGAAAAATTATGTCTTGCTTCTCCTCTATGATAGATCACTAAGTGTGATCGAAAACATCAATTCAAAAACATACACAATTGATAGGTCGAACATCAAATCTTATCAGAGCCGTCACAAATCTCACCGATTTCCTTCGCTGCCGTGTCAAACATTGAACCTTCACTACATAATATAATAAAAAAACAGATATAATAATGTAAAAGCTCTGTCAGCGGATTATCAATCTTTGAAAACATTATGGTAGCGACAGAAGGTTGCTTTCTGAAGAAAATGCACAGAAATCAAACCGACACTTTGAATTTGAATGAAATAAAAAATAGAAGGAAAGTAGTGCAATAAATTGACTGCCATGTTAAAACCATTCCACCAATATTAGGTCAGTGAGGTGGTCGTCATGACGGCTACAATAACCTTTAAAAAACATGGGGTTTGCTTCGTACGCACTCCAAGTCTTGGCCTTCCAAATCTACAGTTGCAGCCGATGGGTGATGGATTCCTATTTACTTTAATTATATAATTTCTTCCGATGTATACCAAGTATATTTAGAGTCAAAATACAAGGTATATTAATTGGTTAATGTTTTTGATACATGAACAATGACTGAGTTTGGAGGACAAAGTTATAGTTTTCCTTTATAACCTCTCACCTCCAAGACGTGTTATGGTCATCTTGCAAGTACTCAACATTATATTACTTCTCTATATTTTTCTATCGGCGTAACCCTTGCACCCCCTCCGGTGCAAGTGCTAGTAATACAACATATGGCGTACTGCTATGGAGTCTGGAACAACCACATACTAGAATGCAACATATTTACACTCCCTTTGACTATCTATACATCATATTGTTTGGGCTAGCCTACGTTTCCTATAGTCTATGATGTCATTTGTAATGTGAAGAGTGTAGTACGAGATTTCAATCATGGATCTATAATGCACCTCCCAATAATCCATTAGACATTGTAATTTTTCATAGGACATAAACATTTTTTTACAAGACTTTTAGTCATTAACAACTCTAAAACCTAAAGCATTCCTCTTGTAGAAGAAATAATTGTAAGAGTTATGGCATTTATCATAGGAGCTAAGTATAGAAGGTAATTGAATTTGTGTTTGATTTTTTTTATGATAGTTAAGTTCAAATTTCTTCTTTTTATAATTATCTCAAATGTTAAATTTTTTAAATAAGCTTCAAACTCATCAATTTAATTATATTTTTTAATGATTATTTAAAATATTGAATTATTTATTAATAGTCTAATTGGACATTCTAGGCTACTCCGAATGTTAAGATCTATTATAATTGACAAAAATGAAGATTTACAAGCATTCGTAGACAATGATATATTATGTCAAGAGTTAATAAGTAATCATTTTTACGTTTTCCAATGAGTCATATTATTATGGTTGGTCAGTTATGTTTGACATAAATAAATTAACAAAAACAAAGTTAAAATTGGAATTGATGTGTAGATGCGGAAGTGCAATGTGAGTGGCAATGGCATTCAAAAAGTTGATAAACTTAATCCTACTTTTTTGGCCTCATTGTTAACATAACATGGTGTTATGTTGTACACATACTTCAAAGTTCAATGAGATGCCAATTACTATCATTTTGAATGACCATATTCTTGAATATGTCATAGAAAGGTTCCTCATCAATATACTTGATTTGGATTATAGTGAAATATTTGGTTTTAAAATTTTCTAGGTGTATTTTATGACATCTCATGTCACTAATGATATTTTCAAAAGGTCAATTAGAGGCCAAATCAAGTTAAAGATTAAAATAGAGCCATTTAGAGTTGATAGGATACTAAGGAATTGTCAAAATTATAAGTGTGAGGATTCTTGGAGTACATTTTTTTTTTGTTTTGACAATATAAAGCATAACATAGATATGCATATGATTACAATCTTATAGGAAGCTAGTGAGATTCTTACATTTTTGTTGTGTCAAAATAGGTGGCAACATACCCGCAAGTACTAAAAAAATACCAAGCATTCAAAGTCGTAATGGAATATGAATCCTTCAAGGTTTCAATGAAAGAAAAAGTATTTCCAAAACTGAGATTACTAAGCTTAAAAATTTGTATACTTTAAGTGTTTCTTTTAAATTAACTTTTCAAAAATAATGGTCACCCCTTCCCTTAGTGAGTTAGACTTCAAGGAATATAATATAGCTACCTTCAAAAGATTGAGTTGAAGTTTCTATTATAGTTGCTTGTATCATCTTTTCCATATTCTTCTTTTAGTTTTCATTCTTAAAGCAAGATAACTATTTCTAAATGTTTTATAAGTATATTTTAGGATAAATTTTAATCATTATCCTGTTGATGTTAATATTGGTTATCTTATTTGGTTTTAGTATATCAAGTACAATTAATATATAAGAAAAATTAATACAAAAAATTAATAGTATTAAATGGTTAGCATATCAATGTCTTATTTCTATTTGATTCCTAATAAAGTGTCACTATTGGCATTTCTATTATTAAAGTTAATACAATAATATTTTCAAATCAATTCTTGATTAATTACACAATTTCTTAAAGTATTTGATAAATGTCTAAAATTTCTATTTTTTGTTATTTTATCATGGTTAATTATTCTTACAAATCACCATTGGGATACAAAACCTTTATCTCAAATAAATTCATTTTTTTATATAAAATTATCACAAATACATTTCAAGCTTTACAATAATAACTCTATTCCTAAAGGATTAACACAAACAAAAATATCTTAAATATTTGTTCAATATCTATTGAGATTGTAATCCAAAGATAATTGTCGTAAAATTGACCTTGTAAACTTTTCAAGATACCCTATCGACAAAATAATACTACTTTAAAAATTGTTCTATGGGACAATTTAGCCAATTAGTGAGGTGATTGATGATACTTTCCTTGAATATTTTATAAGCTTTTTCTTTGATGTATTCTACAATGCTAGGTGCAATCTTGAATGTATCTAAATCTAGATGGTCATCTTAACAACTTGATATTGGTTTCCAAATGATGGATGGATACCACATGAGGCTAGTCCATAAACTAAATTTTTCCTTCATTCCCCCAAATATTTTCTTGCTCTTAACTACTTGAACATTTGGATAAGCTTAGGGATGCTTTCTTCTCATTCTTAGGGTGAGGTCATCCCACCAATCCTCACAATGATATTTAATATCAAGGATATAAAGTAACATTCATCTAGGCCTCAACCACTTTATTTGTGGCTACCTTAATCATCTCCACGGTTTCTATCTTTACTCTTAATCTATACATATTGGGAAACACTTCACTAATTGAGTTTCTTGAACAAAGGTTGTCATTGATGAAGAGGATTGATGTGAAAGGTTTTATTTGTGTCAAGGAGTACTTGAACTATCA
Source organism: Sequoia sempervirens (assembly GCA_007258455.2). Classification (NCBI taxonomy): domain Eukaryota; kingdom Viridiplantae; phylum Streptophyta; class Pinopsida; order Cupressales; family Cupressaceae; genus Sequoia; species Sequoia sempervirens. Next base: position 12,050 of record VDFB02387268.1, read on the forward strand.
TATATTACCCTTGACTTATCATTTTGAGTTGTAGAGATTTGTAAAAATATATGTTATATTTCTAGTAGTATGCTGTGTGTCAAAATTTTATTATGGTTGCATACCTATCTATGTTGGTAATTGTACTATTATATCAATCATATCACTAAATCAAGAAACATACATTATTAGTTTTATTAAGGAGTGACTACCTTCTAGAAGTTGGTATGAATGTTGTATGCTTACAATATTACGCATGTATCTATTCACTGCAGTAGTGGTGGTCCAAAAGACTATACCAAATTTTTTGAGTTTAGTATTTATCAAATTCAATTTTTCTTAGGCCTTCCTTCTAGTGATGTTGTACGCTTTGCGGTTTGAAAGGAGAGTATGCCTACACTTGTTCTATCATATTCTAGAGTTTCCAAAGAAAATGTTCAACATGCAGAAAGATTGCAGTGACAAAAGGTTCTATGTCTTTTTTATGTCATCCAATTAGTGTTTGAGACTTGTGTGGTAATGGTTATTAGCATGGGGAATTCAAATCTTGCATGTGGTGTCAACATAGGACCTGATTAAGGTCCTTCTAGTAGTGCATGTTATCATGCTCTTTTAGCAGCAACAAAATTTGATTTAATGTGTTACATGTTTCATGTAATTTGAATTTAGGTCCACCTTATGTCATCCTGGCTATTTGTGGATTCTTGGATGACATAGAAGAGTGTGAATGAAATATCTTGCATAATATACTTATCAGTTGTATAGATGCATTATGTGAAGGATGTCAAGTAGAATTACACCTGTGTGAAGAAAATTTAGTTGTGGGTGTGAAATTGAAGAGAAGGTGATGAATATAAAATGGGCTATTGTATTTCAATGTGTGCACTAGTATCAGAAGATCATATGCAATGAGGAAGAGTGGTAGTTGTAACTTTGACACGTGTATGAGATATATAGAAGATCTATAAGCATTATCTTTGTATTACGATAAGACTAGTGTTCTACCTATTCTTCTGATTCCACTGGGAATTGGTGTCTCCAATAGGTTTGTGCTTACAAATACATTAGGGGATTGTTGTCTCTAGTAGGTTGGTGCCTACTATAGATTGTAAAATTCAATTCTATATTTTTTCTTTGTGAGGTTGGATTTGGATAGTAGATCCAAGTAGCTATTCTCCCCATGGTTTTCTGATCTTGGGTTTCCATGCACATCTAGTGTTCTCTTATGTGTATGTGTTCTCTTGATGGTGCTTAGTAGTAGTGAAGATTCATGTTTCATGTTTAGTCATTTGTGTTGGGGTTAGTTGTGAAGAAACATGAATACATTCTAATAATTATGGTTGAGTTAAGAATCTTTTAATTTATTACATCTACTAATTCACCTCCCCCCTCTCAATAGATTTTTTTCCACTTAATTTGTAGCAGAACCAAGTTTCTTTGAAGAAGACAAACAACTTAAGGTAGTTTTGAGATGGCACACTCAGTTGCTTAGAAAGGATTTTCTAGAAATAAACCACCATTGTTTGATTGATCCAATTTTGTATTTTGGAAAGTGAGGATGCAAACCTACTTGATGGCCCTAGGAATGGATATCTAGATTTCAATGTTAGAGGGATGTGAGATTCCTGAAAACCCTCCTAGGGGTCAAGCCAGAAAAATAGCTTGTGAAATTATTGTTAAGGTAAGGAATGTTATTTTATGTGGATTGAATAACTTTGGATTTGTGAAAGTTATGCAATGCATATTAGTGAAGGAAATATGGGGTAAATTGTAGACCAACTACGAAGGTGATAAAAAAACTCAAAGATGTAAAGCCGCAAACTCGCAAATCTTAGTTTGAAAGCCTAAAGATGAGAGAAGATGGTTATATTTTTGCATTCCTGCTCTAGCTTGATGAAGTTGTCAACTCTATTTGAGGTGTTGGTGAGGAATTGAAAGAAATGAGTGTTGTGGAAAAGATACTCAAATCTCTCCTTAGAAGGTTTTCTTCTAAAGTCGCTACAATTGAAGAAGCCAAGGATCCAAATTCTTTGAAGATGACTGAACTACATGGAATACTAACTAATTTTGAAATGATATTTTAAAGTGAAGATTTTAAAAGGATAGAGGTTGCATTCATAATATCTAAGAAGAAATATGATCAAGATTCTAATATTGGATTAGATCCAAATAAATCCAATTTTGTCATAAAGCTACAAAGAGGCTCTAGTAAGTACAAAGCCAAGTTACTTTTTAAGTCTTTTAATTACTGTCAAGTAGGACATTTTATGGCTAAGTGTCCCCATAATGATTCTAATAATTTTGAGAAAAATCATGGAAAGAAATCATTTTAGAGAAGGAATAAAGGTATGAGGAAACAAAAGAGTTTCTACACTAATGAGGAAGAAGACTACTCTACTGATGAAGAAGATGAAGATATCTCTAGAGATGAAAAATAAAAGTTTGTATTCATGGATTTTCAAATTATTGAAGAAGATGTAGAAATGAAATCTAGAAATAATGAAGATGAAGTAGATCTTATAGAAGAATTTTTATGTGCTAGAAAAGAGATTAAGAGACTGAAGAAGAGAATTGCAAAAGTGTAATGTCGCAAAATTGCACCCTAGGGGTAATTTTACATTTATGCATTTAGCCTTTCATTTGATACACCTAAGTGCATTTATGATAAGAACCTTATGGATCAAAATTTCATGATTCCAACTTCATGATGACTAATGATGAACTGACAATAGTTTGCCACCACATTTCCTAAAAAATAATGTGCTAGATGCCTACACGGTGCATAGGCATCTATGTAGTGTGCTAACATCCATTTGGTTTTTCGAGTTTGAAATGTAGAATCTTGGAATCCTAACTCTTGAAACATGTACCTACAATTAGATCTCTGAGTTTAATGGCTCCTCCCACCTCTTGTAGCAACAAAACATTTCCTTTGCTCTCATTTTAGGGTTTCCTTCTCATTTTGACACTTGAATCTTTTCAAGCTTTCTCTATTCTCTAGCTCTTTCTTCTTCGATCTTGCTTCTATAGTGAATCCTATTGAGCTGAGGTCCCTCCAACAGTCGAGGCTCTCTTCCTAGCATTCAACAATGTGTCCATGCATTCAAGAGGGGGTCGAGGACTATTGCTAATGCTCTCCTTTTCTTATCTATTTGTGAATCGATTACTTTGTTCACTTTACTACTTTGTGGTATAGTTTATCATCCTTGAGAAGGGATTACTTTTACCACTCCTTGTTTGTTCAGTTTGTCTACTTTTCCTATTTATCTGGTTGAACATGGAGGTGGGAACACTAAATGGGGAGTTTGACTACAACAAGCCCCAAAATAGCCCGAACATTTTTCCTCATTTGTCTTGTGTCCATGTTGTCAAAGTGAAACTTGGGGAAAGGATTCAAGCAAGTAATCATTTATAAGTCTATCCTTGGATATCCCTTGCATTTTTTTATCATTTCCCACCAATTTTTTTATCTATTTTGTTGAATAGACCTCGAGTTTGAGTATGTTAGTAGGGTTAAGGCATTTTTGTTCAAGGTTCTAGTTCTTTTTTTTCCTTGGATGCTAGTGCATCCCTTGGACTCCAACATATCACATTGGCATCTTGATATTGCATTGTAGTCCTTTGGTCAAGTGAAATTTCTTTTGAAGCAGAGGTCTTAAAACCCTACTCCCTCGAATTTTAAAGTAGTCTTCTTGAATATTATCCCTAGAATGATCTTTGCAATTTCTTCATTCAGTAAAGCTTTAGTTAAGGGTAGTTTGCTCCCTTGGATTCTCTTGAGAACAAAGAGACTCATTAGCAACAAATCCCCTTTCTCTTATAGGGTAAACCCACAAAATAGGTTTACAATTCCAGTGAGGAAGGAAATTGCAAAATTGCTCCTATGATTTTTTTTTTCTTTTTAGGGGTTCGCGCGAACTAAGGTGTTCGAATGGACCCAAAAGGGGTTTGAATGGACCCTAGTTCAAGTGAGCCATATTAAATGGCGGGACTCATTTTTTTGCATTTTTTTATGATGAAGATAATTTACAAGAGGGGGTTCACTCGAACTTGGGTTCATTTGAACCCCCCCTTTTCCCCCTCCCCCAATGGCACCAAATTTATATGGAATTTTTCCCATCAAAACTTGATTTGAGGATGAAAATGGAGGAGAATTCATAGACCCAACTTGATGATGGTAGTCCTTGAAACAATCTATCCATCAAATATAATTTCAATATATTTTGGTTTTATTATGTATTTGTTTTTTTAGATTGATTAAACATAGTTTTTTCATCGAAAATCAAGCTCTTTGTTCTACACATGTGGAAAAATAGTAGATTATCAAAATAAAATTCAGAAAAATATGTTCAGCCTAGGTATTGATGTCCTTGATCCAATAAAAAAAAATTGAATTTCGATACATACAAAAAAAGTTATGTTGTATACAATCTGCCTATGTCTGAAGTGTAATTGGTTTGACTTCTATACTTGATTAAGAAAACAAATTCAATAAAACAATATGAAATCAAATGAACTGGTTAGATATCGTAGTTACAAATATAAATTCAAAAAACATAGAATTTTATCCTTCATAGAAAAAAAATTATGTTGTATATGGTGAGCATCACTCTTTAAAAATGGTGTTTACTGATAAAAACTAGTTTTCAAAGGAGATGGATAAAGAAGTGCAATCTAATTCCAAAAATTTTGAAAAAAATATATTTAGAATATATAGACAAAATGTCACAAATCACTAGTTTGCATCATCTTCAAATTCCTCGTGTTTTAGCTACTATAGGTGCCTGAAAGTGAAGATTTAATTAGGAAAAATTAGTTCAGTGTCCACTTTGGCCAAAAATTGTAAACCAGTATTGTGGGATCACCGTACATTTTGGTGAACCCGAAGTGAAACATGTTGGATCTTTTTCTACAATGTTTTGATTTTTATGATAATGCCTTCTCTAAGGAAGATTTTGATATGTTGGATAATGCTCTAGATGATTTCATAGAACCATATTCCTCTACCTATATATCTTTTGAGCAAACTTCTTTTTCGCAAGTTGAAGAGTTAGTGAGTGTTGTTGTAGTCTTTGTGGCTTCTACAAGGCCTAAAGGAAACATTTTTTACTTGAATCCATCTATCCCTTCTCCTAATAAGATTCATTCCATCTGTGGAGTCCCATATTCTGATGACTCAACATACTTGTATACCAGTTTTGTACAAGTCACAAACTCTACTTCTTATAATACTGCAACACAGACATACGATACTAGAAGAAATTAGCAAAAATTGAATCAACAACCCTTTGCTCCTACACCGCCTCAACCAATCCTTCCTTCAATGCCTAAACGTTCGACTAAAGCACCTAGAGACTATGATCTTGTCGAGAAACTTCATGTTACTTTGATGAATACTCTAGTTTATCAAGGTATACTTCAGGAGGCCTTACAAAAGATCTTCTTGCCTGATTCCACTAGGCCAATGGATTTTAATGCATTTATGGCTCATATTCATGTAAATTCTCCAAATATCACATTCTATCCATAGGAACTTTCACCCTCAGATGTATAGAAGCAAGTAGACACTCTAATTATCATAGTTAGTGTTAATAGCATTGGTATTAGACGTACCCTCATTGACATCGATTCAACTCTCAACATTTGTGGTATGGATCTATTGCCTAAGATCAATTTTGATTCTTCTTCTTTAGCTACTTCTTCTCTATGCATTCATGTATTTGGTAACATTGGTCATCAAGTTCTGGGAACCATAATCTTACCCTTAAAGCTAGGACCCATTACCTTTCCCACTCTAGTTTATGTGATGCCTAGCCCTTTAGCTTATAATCTTCTCCTAGGAAGACCTCGGATTCATGCTATGGGAGTTGTGACCTGTACTCTACATTGGTCTTCAAATTTTGTAGCTAACAATCAACTTGTCATGATTAAGGTTGAACTTGAAGTTGTCCACCTATGTGAGTTGGTTGTTGCTGGTTGGGCCTTAGTTTTTTCCACTCTTAAGAATTGTATTATGTCACTAACCTCTGATGTGATGACATGTTCCTTGGAAGTACCATCTATGGAGATTTTTCCCAAAGTGAATGTCCTTAAAGAGAAGCAACCTAAAGTAGAAAGTCCTAAGTCTTCCCCATTTACTTCTTCTTCTTAATCGAATTAATTTCTTGGTCATGATTGGGGAGCCTTAAAATTCTTTGAATTATTCATTGGAGAATACAAAGTGAATCTCGTCCACCTCGATCTTCTAATAACTTCAAATACCTTTACTAAGAAATTTGATGAACCTCTTACCAAGAAGGAAATTTTTGATACTACCCAAGAACTCAACTATTCCCCCATTTACAAGGATGATCAAAATTTTGTTGGGGAGTTTAACATTTGTGACTTCTATGAGAAGGATGGTTGTAGTCTTGTAGACATGTTTGACACTCATTGACATAATGACGCTCTCTATGTGGAACCACCTCCTTCAAAGGCTTTACAAATGCATTATGACCCTACATATAGGATCATTTCTACATATGGTTATGGGCATAAAGATCTTGGATGTATTGAAAAAGGAATTCAATTCCCTATCCATTTTAAGCCTCATAAGTGCAATTTTGGTTTGGGATGCTCTATTGAACAATCTAGACATTTAAACCATTGTGGAGTGTTAACATTATTTTGGTCAAACCTCTCAACTTAGTCCATCCTAAACTAATAGAGGATAAAATATAACCTAACAAAGTTCCTCTAGAGGTATTTTCCTCAAAAGAAGAGTTGGATGAATTCTTAGGTGCCTATTCCCACTTTCCTTCCTTTCACCATAATCGACGATTTTTGTATCACTTGAATAAGAAAGCATACTTCATAGAATCTATTTTGAATATGAACAAGGAGGCTCCTCTATCTAACATCAATGATGGTGTCTCGATACCTCATCCCAAATACTGTAGTCCTCTCCTTAAAGGGGATACTACTAAAGTTTTCATGGACCCTAAATCCTTTGAAAAGGTGATTAAGATTAGAAAATTCCTTTCTTTTGAAGAAGCTAAGGAGCACTCAAACCTCTTACATTCCCATCCCAATATCTTTGTTGGTCGTATGAGAACATGTCTAGTACTAATGAGTCTATAGTGGTTCGCAATATTATTTTATGTCTCAATGCCAAGCCTGTTAAGCAAAAATATAAAAGATCAATCCCAAGGATTCTTTGTTTCTTAAGACTAAGATAGAGAAGCTATTAAAAGCATGCTTTATCCATCTAATCGATTATTTGCCTTGGATATTGAATACTTTTTTTGTTAGTAAACTCGATGGTCATATCTGTATATGAATTGACTTTTATCACCTCAATAAGGCTTCTCTTAAAGATAATTTTTTGTTGCCTATATTAGCAACTCAAGGGCAGACAACTGAGAGGGGGGGTGAATCAGTTGTCATGGAATCATAAACTTATTCAACTTATTAACCTTCATTTCAGATTTGATCATTAATCATGAAAGCATAAATGAGCAACACATCAGAAGCACACATAACACCAATATTTTTACATGGAAACCCTGTTAGGGGAAAAACCATAGTGGAGGTCAATCCACAAGATTATACCCTGTTAAAAGTATAAATAAATATGAATGGGGAATGTACATGCATTCACGCACACTGCTTAGAGCTCACTGCTCAAATACAACAAGGCTTATTTCCCAAGGAAGACACACTCTCTTATAGAAATATTCAGATTAAAACCATCTAGATTTGAACTGAGAAAATAGCATTTGCTAATGCCTGGTTATAGTTTCGGTTAAGCACATGAAAACTTCTTCACTCTTCTTCACTCTCTACTCTGCTTTTGAATGATTTGAACTTTATTCACACACATGACTCATACAATTCGCATTCACACCTCTTCCACACTTCAAAAAATTTCTCTTATATATCCACAACAAGAAATTACATTACTATAAGTCGGCCACAAAAAGATAATAAAATAATTACAAACAATCGGCCCAAAAAAAATAAAGATTATTCTGAAGACCAACTGCTAGGTCGGCAATATATAGATTGAAGAAATCTCCAAATACAAAAAATTTCAATTAATTTCTTCAAGATCACAACATATTTCAACACCTTGTCTCAAGTAAGAAATGAAAAACATGAACACATGGCAGGAAATATTGATCAATATAATAATGATCACGGAGTTCACAAGATAGAATGAACAAAACATCCAAAATCAAATATGAAACACTAGAGAAGCATCTCAACAACTAAATTAAATCAGCAACATTTCAATTAGAACACTAATCTGTGTTAAAACTATCAAAAATGAAAACACTATAACTCACTAACTTTCATGGATCTCCAAACTCAATGTGGATAAACTATAAATACTTCAATAAGAAACCTTTAGTCCACAACCTCATAATAGAAACTTATTGAAAATAATAATCGATGTAATGACTTACTCACCATCGAGCAACCCTCGGCACTTTATTCTCTTCGTCTCGACATATACAACTTCTGATGCAACAATGCTAATAGTGTTGACATCAATGACAACCACATATCAACAACACAACCACAAGATCCAAAAATCTCCTCCTTTTGCATTGATGGCAACACAAGATGTGAAAAAATACCATCAACACAACTACACTTACTCTTCCTTTATGTTCTGACTTTTCTTTCCTCACATGATCTTCTCCCTAGATAATCAGCAGTTTGTTTTTCACATTACTCTTCTCCCTCTTTGACATCAATGAGAAAGATCTCTTCAATACAAGATCTGAACCACATATCTAAACTTCTAAACATTTGAGCATCTAACTACTCCCCCTGAGTAGTATCCACCACAACATAAATCTGGATGAAAATATGATCATGAAATGTGTGGATTTGATGCAAAGCAATGCATCAGTTCTTATTAGGAGGGATAATCACCCCTAACTTCCCTCTGAGATACTCAAAGGTATCCTTAGGCAATAGCTTTGTAAATATATCTGAAATCTTCTCCTTGGTAGGCACATACTCCAATTTGACTTCCTTTTCACTTACCTTCTCTCTCAAAAAGTGAAATTTGATAGATATTTGCTTGGTCTTTGAATGTAGCACTAGATTCTTGGAAATGTTAATAGCACTTGAGTTATCACAGAATATAAAAATAGGCTCATCATACACAACTCTAATATCCTTCAGCATTTGTTTCATCCATAGTACTTGAGTACAATTATTAGCAGCAACAATGTATTCTGCCTCTGCAGTAGATAAAGAAATAGCATTTTGCTTCTCACTCAACCATGAAATCAACTTATTTCCCAAGAAAAATGCTCCACCACTAGTAATTTTCCTATCATTCACATCTCCTACCCAATCAGCATCAGTAAAGGCACTCAAAGTAAGATAATCATCTTTAGGATACCATAGACCAAAATCAACTATCCCTTTCAAGTATCTGAAAATTATCTTCACAACAATCACATGAGATTATTTAGGATCAGCTTGAAATCTAGCAACAATACATACAACATTCATGATATCAAGCCTAGTTTGAGTCAAATAAAGAAATCCACCAATCATCGATCTATATCTTTTTTTATTTTCCTTCAGAGAATCATCATCAGTTGTCAGCTTGCATCTCGTCACTATGGGTGTACCAATAAGCTTTGAGTCTTCCATACTAAATTTCTTCAGCAATTCTTTCACATACTTGGACTGAGATTTAAAAATCCCTTTATCTAACTGAGTAATTTTCAATCCCAAAAATAATTTCATCTCTCCAATCATTGACATTTCAAATTCGTTCTGCATTTCATTAGAAAAATTCATGCACAAGCTATCATCTCCTCCAAATATGATATCATCAATAAAAAGTTCCACAATAAAATCTTTATCATCATTCTTGAAGTACATATTACTATCAGTAGTACCTTTGTTAAATACAAGTTTCACCAAGTACTTATCCAATCTAGGATACCATGATCTATGGGCTTGCTTAAGACTACGCAATGCTTTCTTCAATCGACACACCATATCTTCCTAATGAGTCAACTAGAATCCATCAGGTTTCTCAACATATACCTCTTCTTCCAATTCGCCATTTATAAAAGAAAACTTGACATCCATTTGATAAACCTTGTAGTCTTTATAAGCAGCATAAGTAAGAAACAATCTCACAACTTCAATTCTAGCAACAGGGGCAAAGGTTTCTTCAAAATCAATACCTTCCATTTGAGAATATCCCTTACAAACTAGTCTTGCATTGTTTCTAACCACTTCACCTTGTTCATTTAGTTTTCTTCTAAAGAACCATTTAGTTCTAATTGCATTCTTATCCTTAGGTCTAGGAACGAGAATCCATGTATCATTCACTTCAGGCTCTTCTGATCTCTCTTTTGTTCTTCCATCAATTTCTCCTTTTTCTTGATTTTCTTGATTCACCAAAATGATTTCAACTTGACTTGCAGTCTGACCTTGCTTTCCTTCACTTGTACTGTCATTCTGATCATCAAAATCATATTCACAGGTTCTAGATAGTGCAGCTATGTCTTCATCAACCTTAACATTTGCACTTTCAACCATTTTCTTCAATCTTTTGTTTTTGATAAAGTAAGCATTCTTAGGGTGTTGTACCCTTCACAAAGATCCACAAGGGCCAATAGAGTCCAAGATCTAAAAAGAAACAAAACAAAATACCAAACCAAAAAAAGACATGGACTAACAGCACTCGGACCAACAACAAACTAGCAACGAACTACCTGACATTCTCCCAGTTCTTTGACAGAAGCTTAACCAAATCATCACCGATCCACTCCTGGTGGTCTTCAGTTTTTTTCATCTCCATCTCATCCTTCATGATAGTCGATAGGGTACTAGTGACAGTGAACTAATTTGACCGTGAATCGGGTCAAACCATTAAATTTTTTGTCCATTTTTTCTATTCTTTCTTTCAGTACACTGAGCTCCTCCCTGCTACCCGTAGTGTAGTCAAGGTCGTTCTGCTCAATATCCAGTAGTTCTAATGAGTGAGAGGCCAAAACCTCCTTCTGAGCTTTACCCTTGTCAGGAATGGATGAGGGACCTTTGGCTTTCACACCTTCCTCACCTTCTGACACCTCTTCAACTCTGCTATCTTTGTTGTCCAACAACTCCTCTTCAGTGTCCAAATCCCTAACCTGCACTTTTTTCTTGTTCTTTGCCAACCTACCAGATCATTGAATGATGGCATCACATCCAATAACCACAGTCTCTGCAGCCACCGTATCACCCAATGAGTCCTTTCTCACAACATTTTTCCCTTTATTTGGAGGCTCCTTCTCCTCCTTACCTTTCTTTTTCAGGGAAAGCTTACTGGAATTCTTAGCAGGGGTAGACTTGAGGTCACAAGCTAGCCGCCACACTGGTTTCATTAGCTTCCTCAATAACCTTAAGTTTTTTGGTAGAATGTTTAGGTTTTTGAGAATCAGCAGGGACTGGGTGACTCTTCTTGATAGGGCCTTTAGATTCGGCTGGAGATAAGTTGGTCTCAATGGGGGGCTCAATTTCCTTAATTCAGATGGCCGAAATGGGTTTTAGAGGGCATAAAGCTTGATGAAAGTGGTAGAGTCTTAGGATAAGACCCTGGTGGAGTGGTAGGGGAGTAGGTTCAATGGGATTTAAAGCAGTAGACTCCACACATTTTTTGACTAAGTTTTCAAGGTCCATTAGCAGAAAAAAGGGAAAGCTCAGTAAAAATTTATGCCTAGGGTTTTTTAACAAGGGAAAATGGTAGAAGTAATAGGTCTTGTACCTTCCTTCTAGTGTGACATATTTCATCCACGCAAGACACACCTGGTTCCATGGCTGACGAAGAGCCTCCCATTCAAACCCAGATTGGTTGTGCACCAGATTCTCATTTCCCACAAAGAATTTTTCCATACTAGCATTGCCCTGGGTCTTTGAATGTTTAGGATGCTTCATGCCAGAGCACTATAGACCCATCACCTATGCAATCACTTCCTCATCCACCATAAAGGAGATTCCTCCCAGAGACACATGTCGATTCTTCCAAGAGTTGATGAACTAAGTTGACAGATTAGGGTCATGGCCCACAAGTCTGTCCATCAGAGGAGCACTACCACCTTTGACATAAATGTGCCAGACCAGGAAATCCTTGCAAAATTCATTTCAATTATTTGGCTTTGTCTGCATCCTATCACCCCCCATGATTCTGCACTATGCACAGTATAAATAGGAACCCTAAAAAAATAGAATGTTAGAGATAATTGCAAGGTGAAAAATCACCCGCATAATAAGGAATTTAAGCCATAAATGGAAATCTTTGGGAGTCAAGCCTAAGGACAGATCACATGCATGAGTAAATAATTTCCCTAAAATAATCTTAGCAAATTCATTAATGAGAATTTCCTCGCATAAATGGCTAAGCAAAAAGGACATGATCAGCAGGGAAGGATTCCTTCCACATAGCATAAATACTGAAATCTAGGCAGGATAGCCATGGGGCCATAGTTAGAAATATCTAAATTGATAGCATTTAAGGGTTGGTCAACTTTAGTTATACCACAAATAGAAGCTATAAGGCGTGAAACCAAAATAGTGGATAAAGAAAGGCCAAAAAGGAACTTTGTCTCATAATTACAAGTCACATCAAAATCAAAAAAAAGAATTTGAAAATCCATGATCTTAAGTAAATCCCCATAAGGAGATTACAAAATTTATGGACCAGCTTAGAATTAATCATTTGGTACTTGTCGTAGCAAAACATGGTTTCCTTTTTCCAAATGAGCTTCATCCTATAATTTGAAAAAATCCACTTGTTATCCATCCCATCAATACAACTAATCATCCATCTCATAAAAAAAATAAGACCACATAGCCCAACAAAAGAGTATGTGGATCCCCTAGAAATCCAGCTAAGCACATGTTGTGTTCTCATCATGGGTCAAGTAATGGATTTGTACCTTCACTATAATACTTTGAATATTAGGTGGAAGTAAACTTAAATCACGCTAGCATTTGGACAATTTCCAATGAGAACCAAAATTGGCTAAGCCGTCAGCCTCTTGGTTCCCCTCTCTGTAAATATCCTAGCCACCTTTTTATTTTAATTTTGACAAAAGGAATCTAATGTCAAGAAAAATATCCTTAGTGTTCCACCATAGTATCCTATCAAATTTAATAGCATCAATAATAGACTTAGAGTCACCTTCAATGCGCAGGTTCTTGATCCCCAAGGAAAGAACTATTTGTAAGCCCTTTAATAGCTCTCTAGCTTTCGCTATCATAGAAGAATGAAGACCAATCCCCCCAGCATAACCAGCCACCAACTTTCCTCTATGATCCTTGATCACACCTCCTATACTTTCTCTACCTAGGTTTCCCTTGGTAGCCCCATCAAATTTTAGTTTAAACCAGCCCCTATCAGGGGGTTTCCAAATAGTGGCTCTCCTAGTTAGAATTTTGGAGTTGTCATACGAATTGGCATCCAGGTTCTGATGCCAAGATTTAACTATGCTTATTTCCATCTCAGTATCACCTTATCCAACGTTTTCCCTTTGAAGAGAGATATATTTTTTTCAATGAGCTGAGCTCCTATACCAAACACCTCTTTCAAATTCATCTCAGTGTTCTTGAAGATCCTTTTGTTCCTCTCTTTCCATAAGCACTAGCATATAATGGGACCAACTTGGTTTCGTATTTCACTAGTTAACGGATGGGTAAATGGTCCAGAACAACTCAAAATAAAGGATGTGATGTCCTTACACATAATCCACTATATCCCCAGCTTTCCAAAATCCAACTCCCACACCTTAGCAGCAAAGGGGCAATGTAACAGTAGATGATCAACCGATTCTTCATTGCATTTACACAAAAGGAATCTGTTGGGGATCTCAAATCCCCTTTTCCTTAGATTATGTTGATTAAGAATTTTGTTATGACATACAATCCACCAAAAGAAGTTAACTTTTGGTATCATGTATTTATTCCAAACCTTTTTCCATAGATTACTGACCACACCCTGATTAGTAAGTTGACTGTAAGCAGATTTAATAGTAAGATCACCTTGATTATCATCGATCTAGAAGAATTCATCCCCATGATGAGAAGGGGGTATATTGGTGAGAGAGAGTAACTCCTATAGCCTCTTGGCTAGAAGACACAAATTAGGGGATAAAGGACAGCAAAGGCTAATGTCATTCCATTTCCTAGCTCTCAAGGGTCCAAAAAGATGATCACTAATATATACACCAAACACTTGTTGAGCCCGACCCTTAAAAAACCTGAACTCAGAAAATTCCAGCAAGGAGTCAAGTAACCAAGAATCCTCCCAAAATATGATTTTATTACCATTACCTAGCTTCCATTTGATCCTATTCCTCATAAGGTCCTGAAGACTACAAATACCCTTCCAAATCAAGGATCCCGTAGGGTGGGCCTCCAAAAGGCATTCAATCAATGGTCGGTTCAAAAGGTATTTTGCATTCATTATCTCACACTAGTCCTTCCTATCCCTCAGATGATCCCAACCCACTTTGTCCATAAGAGCTTTATTAGAATTAGAAATGGTTCTTATCCCAAGACCACCACAACATTTTGGTTGACAAACCTTATCCCATTTAACCAAAGTGAGTTTCTTTTTTCCTCAGTGCCCGACCAGGGGAAAGACCTTTAACACTAGTAGGCCTTACCTTTAGTAGTGTAACC
>VDFB02387269.1:0-40827 GCA_007258455.2 Sequoia sempervirens
TTATCTTATCTTAATCCATCTTCTAATCTCATCATTAGGATGTGCACATTCCTAATCCTTGATTAGGATGTGTCACATCCTCCAACTTTTGCAAGTTGGCCTCTAATCTCTCTTAGCCACCTAACCATCCTCTAATCCTTCACTAGCTAGCCTAATCAACCTCTCAAGGAATTTTTAATTCCTTTTATCCTTCCAAGGAATATTAAATTCCTTTTTCTCTTCCCCATGTGATCTTTGACTTGTCACATCAAGTCACATGTGGAATCTAACTCTCTTCTAATCTTCATTAATCAGTCTAATCAAGTACTTGCACAATCCTAATCACTTAATTGGGTCAACCCTATTAAGTGCTTTTCTTTTTTGGCAAGGCACTCCACTTCCCCATGTGAATTTTTAATTCATATTTAATCCCCCAATGCACCCTTTGGAATTTAAAATTCTTTCACCTCTCCCCATAAGGATATTTGAGGAATTTTTAATTCTTCACATGTCCTCTCACCCACATGGGACAAGGACATCCTTTATGAAGATATCTTGACCAAATCCCTATGGTCCTTTGAAGTACATCCATGTCATGTACTTCTCCTACCACCTCATCTCCACCTCATCTTTCTTAAGCCTCTCCCCATGCCACATGTCAAGATGTGAGGGCTTGTGAGTTCTCAACTCACCTTAGCCCTACATCTTGATATTTGGTGGCTCAATCTCAACCGTCCATTTCTTCTAGGAATTCTCAAAATTCCTATAAATACCCCCTCTTTTATCTCATTTAGGGGAGATCATTTTGCTAGCCAAACTCTTGCAATTTTATTTCTCAACCTATACTTAGCCATTTTCATGTTTTCATCCATTTGCACTCATCCTCACAACATCATTTAGCTTGCATCTTGTGCCGTCCAAGGAGCATACACATCAAAGATCGAAGGGCCAACCAAAGGATCGATTCAAGACAAGGTATAAGGTTCCATTTTGTTGCTTTTTATCTTGTGTTGTTTCCAACTTAGGCTAATCTTGAGGTGTAGGTTGTTTTGGTGTTTATTTGCACTCTTTTACTTGCTGCTCATTTTCTAACGCTTAAATTTGACCTATCACAGTCGGTAATCAATACATAACCGAAGTGAACTGTCCTTCTTCTTCACGAAGATAACTGGTGCTCCCCATGGAGAAACACTAGGGCGAATAAAACCCTTCTCTAACAACTCCTCAAGCTGCAAGCAAAGCTCATTAGCTCCTGGGTGGTCATATGATAAGGAGCTCGTGAAATGGGTTTCGATCCAAGTACAAGGTCAATCTTGAAGTTTATATCCCTCTGAGGTGGCATCCTTGGAATCTCATCTGGAAAGACATTGGAATACTCTTGAAGAATGGGGTGACTATCAATAGAGACTTTCTCCTTTCCACCTCCTAGATACAAATCATCCACTGTAACAGCAAATAACTGGCAACCCTGATGCACACACCTCCTCAACTGCATAGCTAAGATGACCCTCAAGGAAATCGGCCTCTAAACTCCCACTATCTCTACCACTCTGCCAGATGCCTCAATGCATCAAATCAACTTACGCCGACAATCTATGACCGCACTATGCGCCTCTAACCAATCCATCTGTATGACAATGTCATAAGAACCCAATGGAATCACTCAGAGGTCTAATGTAGTATGAAGAGGTCCAACCTCCAATCTACAATTTGGTACAAGGGAATGGGATGCAACCTTCGCACCCGCGGCTAACTCAACCTGCCACCTATCGACTTGCCTTACCGCACCCAGTCTACATCGCGTCACGATGAAAGAAGAAATGAAGGAGTCTGACGCTCCATAATCAAATAAAATGGTAACTGGGTTACCTGATAACATACCATATGACTCAACAACAGTACCTTGATGCTCTGCCTGGTGGTTATCAACCGCTACGAAAACATGATGCCCTCGACCAACATCTCCAACTGTAGGCTTAGATGTCGCTGGTCCCTGAGAAAACCTAGATGTGCCCCTGTTGGGACACATTCTAGCTATATGGCCCTGCTGGCCGCATGCAAAACACTCAGTACCTCTACCATAGCCCTTGCCTCTAGATGGTGTGCTAGACTGCTGCGTACTACCCCTGAAGGTGGACTGGGAACTCTGAGCTGGCTGATCAAAGCTGAAGCATTTAATACGCCTCTAGTTTCTGTCCCCCTGCCTCTACTGGAAACCTTTACATTTCCCTTATGATACCTGCTGCTACTGTTACTGCCCACTCTGCGATAGTCCCTGCTGAGCTCTAGAAGGTGCACCTCCCTGAGACTGACCTCCTCTAACACTAGATCTTGCTGCCTATCTGCGCACCCATATGGCCTCCCAGTGCCAAAGCTAGATTGTCCTCCACCAAACGCGCTTTCTCCACCGCTACCTCCATGGTCTTGGGTTCGAAAACCCTCACTCCACCGCTAAGACGGGCATTTAAGCCCCTGACAAAATGGTGGACCAACATACTCTCATCATCTCCTACCCCTGAATATTGTTTGAGCTCGTAAAAGCGTCGCTCATACTGCTCAACTGATAGGGCCAACTGACATAAGGCGTGAAACTCATCGCCTTGACGCTGACGCCAGTGCTCAGATAGGAAACGAGCTCTGAACCACTCTAAGAAGATCTCCCAAGATACAGAGTTCATGTCTATGTGGAGCTTCTGCTCCTCTAACCTCCACCATGTGGATGCAAATCCTCGCAGGTACATGATAGTGCATCGTGCTTTGGTATTGCTACCATACAGATGCATCGCAAAACACCTATCTAGGTCTATGAGCCATGTCTCCACCTCTAACCCAGTGCCGAATCCATCATACAATGGTGGACATGCCCTAAGAAAATCTCTCATGTGCATCTCTGGCTGAGGTGGAACTTCCCTCTCAATAGGGTTACCTTGAACCACGGCCTATCTCTGACCAAGGAATGCTAGTGCCTCCTCTAGAGCTCTACATGCAGCCTCAATCCCTAACGGATCCTGCTGTTGAGGTATACCCCCTGAAACATTCTGAGATGCCTGGTGCTCTTCCTGATCTGGTATAATAGGAACATCAGGAGGAGAGTCATGCTGACTCTCACCGCGACCACCTATATGGCCACGTCCACGCCCTCTACCTCTTCCGCGTCTGGGAGGCATAATCCTATACAGACACATCAAGGTATTAGGCAAGGTACACAAAGTAAAACCTAAGCTTAATGGGTTCATCATAATCCTAGAGTACCCAGTGTTTAAACCCAGGCTCTTATACCATGTGTAATGCCCAGCCACGCAACCCTAGAGGAAGTTGCAAATTAACTACTCAAACACAACAAATTTTTTTTTGTTTAAGTACAAATAACATGAAAGTTCACTACCCATTTCCAACAACCCCTAAGGTTACGAGACTGAGTTTACTTAAACCCAAACAAGAAACATGAATTTAAATCATAACATTTAATTACTTAACAAATTAAATACACATACATTCCATACATGATAAAATTACATCAAAGGCATAAGAGATACCACATGTTTCCAATAATATAATTTACAATATGATTACAACACTCATTCCCCGAATGAGTTAAATCCAATAAACAAGGTTACAAATTACATCTTCCACCTCAATACAAAGAGGGGTAATAAATTACAATAATACTAAAAAGAATAAAGCATGAAAGTAACTGGATCCCACGAGCTCTCCAACTGGAAGTCTTGTCCACACGAACAAAAAGGATGACCCAACGGATTAACGTGCACGTTCCACCCAACCATGTGATACCCGAAGGCTCACCCCCCGTGCTAGGAGATAGTAACAAGGATTCCTAGGCAAGACCATCTACCTCTAGACACAGGCTACTCAAAATTGAACTGAATTCAATACAAGTACAACATCACATAACACAAAGGTTACAATGCTTCCAGAGTTAAATAATCAATTGCATCACTAATACAAAAATAATGTTGACTTAGGAGAAGTGTCATCACAATGTCACCTGGGATATCCTGGTAAGTCTTCCTAGGTCCCAACCCCCATCTTGGGATATCCTAGAAACCTCTAACGACTCCCGGCCCCTCATGCAAACCAATGCGGAATCAGTTATCTCTTGTAAAGATGAGATAACGATCTTTCCATTCCAGGCCTTCTCGTCTCATCCCAAGTCTATACAAGCCCTTGTGTCCATGAGGGAGGCAAAATTAATCTTGTTAAGTGTTTGATGCAACCTAAGCCTCTAATAAGTTTATTACGTTATCGCTGAATTAACTAACTTACAAAGAGTTTCCCTGACACCACTTTGTGTGTCGACCCTCCTTGCAAGCCACTCCTCTAAGACAACATGTGGAATAACTCCACACCCATGGGTACACAAGTGCGACCTAAGGAGAATGACTCCCTATCCACGACATAAAGTCAACACAAATCCCGTTCAAGATAATCGAGTATCTAATTGGATCCAACAAGGCGCACTACCCAAGGCAAAACAAAGGTTGACTAACACATTACGACAACCCTCAAAATCAAAAGACAACTCAATCTAGAAGACTTCATAACATTTACTCTATTTTCCCATCAACACGAAAGAGGGAGATTACATAAGAAAGGAAATTTGACGATTTAATCACCTACTTTAGGATTTCCTAAATCCAAGCCAAACAATGACATATTGTTTATAATCAAGTACAAATAATTAAAATTGTTTGCAACTACTCTAGGGTAATTAAAATTACATTTGTAATATTGAAGAATTTAAACTAACACTTTATCTCCCTATTTCTCCAATTACACAAAATAATAAAAGTCTACTTTTTAAATAAAAGCATTTGATTATAAAATCCATTTTATTTCTCTCTATGATTATAGAACAATCGTTTAAAACTCCATATATAAATAAATATTAAAAAAAACATTTAAATATATGTCTCAAATAATATATCATTTATTTATTCCAACTAAATAAAAAAATAGTTCACTATTACTTAAAATATATATATATACAAATTATATATATATTATATACATATATTTAAATAATAATAATAAATTATTTATTTAAATTAAAATATATATTATATATATTATAATTTATACATATTATATATTTATAATATATGAATATTATAATATATAATATATATATAATATAAAATAATTTTTTTATAAATAATAATAATAAATAAAAATGAAATTTAAAAAAAAAATCTTTAAAAAAAAAAAAACAAAAGGGTGAACCCTTTGCTGGCCCCACAGGCCCCTAAAGGGGAGTATGGACGCAACCAAGGTTGCGCCCAACCTCCCCTGTGGAGGTCGATGCTGCCTGTGGTAGCGCCCTCCCCACGGCTGTCGGGAAGCGCTGCCACAACAGCGCCCCTCCATGGGGGCGTGGCTA
This sequence comes from Sequoia sempervirens, assembly GCA_007258455.2. Classification (NCBI taxonomy): domain Eukaryota; kingdom Viridiplantae; phylum Streptophyta; class Pinopsida; order Cupressales; family Cupressaceae; genus Sequoia; species Sequoia sempervirens. The sequence continues at coordinate 5,378 of VDFB02387269.1, forward strand.
TGTAGCCATGGCTGCGGCCTCCCGTCAAAGCACCAATATAAATTTATTTTATTATATTTTTTTTTATAATACTTTCAATAAAAAAAACATAGGAGACCCAGGAATTTCATGTTTAAAAATTTAAAACAAAATTGCTTTCCAAATGGAATTTCATGCATTTAAAAATTTCTTTTTACAAAAGAATTCAAAATTTGTAAAGAAATTATTTTACATATTAATTTTCAAAAAGTGCAATTTAAAACATATTTTCTTTTTTTTTAAAAAAAAAAATTTAAATCAAAATATTCAATAATGCCAAAGCAACTAACTTAATTCAATTTATCACCATTAACTTAATTAATCAATAAACTAAATCTAGTCCAAGATTAAATTATTTTATTAATTAAATTAAATTAATCAATAAAATAACTAACATTTCAACATTGCAACCGGCTATATTTAATCATCATTTTAACTACACAAGCCATTTAATAACCTTTATAATTTGAAATTAAATATAAACCAAGGTGAAATGGACAACATTAAAATGACTAAACCCGACTACAACCTGATGACACATTATGACTAGGGTGATGACTTGGCATGGAAAACCTAGCTACTATCTCCCAATTGATTATCGTTGGTCAATGGACACGCTCAACCTATGAAATCAGGTGGAGTTGATGTCCTGTACCTATCAACTTGCGAACAAAGAGTATATTGAACATGCATATATATGATATAATAAAACACACTATGAAGAGAAAATCTCAGAATCGTAGGGTACTCGCAAGCGAGTGATACAATCCCATCCCCTTCACCAATACAGACTTTCTAACTGGCGAGTCTAACATCAACAATATAATCAAAAGCATAAGCATCATTAATTGCATATTTGCTAAGCTAATTGAAAACATGCCATAATGATAACATCAGAGTAAAATTCCATCACATCAAAATATAACATACGCATCGCTTAACCATTTGCGATCAAATAGTAACCAAGTACCATAGTCAAAGTGCTAACAGAAATAAAACATACATAGAAGAACACTGTTCAATCAAAAAGAGCAAAATGGAGGGGTGCTACATGTTGTGTAGGTGTGTGTGGCCCTTTTTCCTTAATGTCAAAGGTGGAGAGTGAGTAGGTGTGTTGCCATCAATGTCAAAGGGGGAGATTGTTGGCAATGGTTGTCATTGATGTCAATACTTAAAGAGATTATTTTGATGACAACACTTGGCGAGCTTGTTGGCATTGATTATCAACACTTGGGAAGATTGTTGGATATGTTTGTGAGATTATTTCTTGGCATTGGTTGTCATTATTGACAACATTCAGTTTGGGTTGTCATTGAAGTATGATGTTGTGTTGTTGACATTCATGGTTGGATGTCATGCCTTTGTTGTTGTTGATGTTCATGATTGATGAGTTACTAATGTTCATGGTTGGATGTCATGCCTTGTTTGATGACACGTAAAGTTGTATAGTGCATTGTTGCTATCAACAAAGTTGATTTCATAATGATATATTAAGACGAGGATTAGAAGCATTAAGATGAGGAGTAGAAGTGTTTCTGAAGGTGGAGAGATGTTGCTGATGGTCTCTAGTATTTTTTATGCACTCTAATATTGTTCCTGATGAAGTATGTGTTGTTGCAAGAAAGTTTTGGCCTCTGCATGGTTGTGAAAATTTCTATTTCAGGAAGATACTTTGAAGGCTATTTGTGAGAATTCTTTGCATTCTTTCCTTGTTGAAGATATGGTCTTGCTAATTAGGAATCAGTGTTTGTGCTCTATGGATGTTGCACTCGTATCTTTTAAGGTCACTAGTGTTGCCGAGAAGGTTTTTAGTAATTACAAAAGGTTGGCAGTTTTGTTGGTTGTCAGGACTGGTCCAAAAAATTATTTGTGTTTCTTTGCATTGATGTCTATGCTCCTGCACATTGGTGAATGTGTTCTCACTATTTATGTAGTGTCTTAGTTCATATTTCATTTGTTGAAGTGTTCTACAAGTTACTCTGTTAATGTTATATCTCATGGTTGTGCATTCTGTGCTTCTGGGATGAAGTGTTCTATTCTTGTTTTGTTTGTGATGGTTGTTGGTGGCATGACAGTATGAAAGAAGTATTTGGAAGTTTTTTTGGATGTTCATAGAACATCTCTTTATGATTTTCACATTAGTGGTTGATCTCTTTGGTACTACATTATGTTTTGAGTTGGTCTTCAAGGAAATTTATGGATATCTGTCCAACAAGACTTGTTCTCTTGCTTGCACTGTGTGATTGGGGGTCTGTGCTAGCATGTGAAAGTTGTGTTATGATGTATTTGGGTCTTTACCTATCTTGGTGAGAACCAAATTGAGTAAATTTAGTTGAAGTTCTGTTTTGGGGACGACTGGTAAAGTACTACATGTTTCCTTGTTACCGACTTGGGTTAATGTGCGCCAGCACGAGTTTTTTGGGATCACATTGGAAGATGCAATAATTTTATTTTTAGTCCTATTTATCTCCTAGATAAGACCACACTATGTTTTAGTTGCCAACTTGTTGAGATTATTATTATCTTATTTTTGGCCGACCTAATGGATGTGCTGTGATCTTGCGGTGGTGAGAATGAAATGAATGCTAGAATCAATTATTTAAGGTCTAATAGAGGTGGTGAGTTCACTTCAAATGAGTTTGAAGAATTTTGTGAAGAGCATGAGATAAAGAGGCACTATTTTGTTGCTAGAACTCCTTAGCAAAATGTAGTAGAAAGAAATAATAGAACTGTTTAAGAGATGGCAAGAAATATGTTGAATGAAGCTAAATTGTTTGATGTGTACTGGAAAGAAGAAGTCCATATTACTGTTTGTATTTTTAACAGAGGTTGGCTAATGGTGGATAGCACCAAAAATTCCCTATGAGCTATGGTATGGAAGACTAGCAAGTGTCAAGTATTTCAATTTTTTTGGAAGTAGATGCTTTATCAAAAGATATGAAGAAGGTTTGAGAAAGTTTGATTCAATATATAATGAAGGAATATTTCTTGGGTACTGTACTAGGATAAAAGCCTACAAATTATATAATAAAATGTTAAGAAAGATTGTTGAGAGTACAAATGTGAGAGTTGATGAAGACTCATATCAAAACATTCATGAGAAAGAAGACTATTGGCCAGATGTACGGTCTACCTACTCAAAAGAAGAAGAATAATAAGTTGAAGAGAAGGAAGAAGCACTAGAGAAGATTCCCAAGACTCCTACCAAGTATTTTTAGAACTTAAATCATTTAGAAGATTAGATCATTTCTAGATAATAATGAAGGAGTGCAGACTAGAAGAAGATTTCCAAAGACAAATGAATAGGTGAAATTTCTTTGCTATCAAGGATAGAACTGAAATTTTTTGCTGATGCTAGAAAAGATGAAGGATGGATAAAAGCAATGGAAGAAGAGCTAAATCAGATTGAAAAAAAATCAGACTTGGGAATTGGTTCCAAGGCCTGCAAAAAACAATGTAATAGGAACAAAATGGGTGTTCAAAAATAAACTGAATTTGATGATGGAGAGGTTGTGAGAAATATAGAAAGGCTGGTGTGAAAAGGATACACATGTGGAAGTAATTGGATTTGAGGAAATATTTTCTCTAGTCCAGTAAGATAGTCCAGTGGAATATCTTGGTTTAGTAAGAAGTAGGACTTAGTGTCCTAATCAATAGCAAAAGCAGAGCATATTGCTACAACATCCTGTTGCACCCAAGTTTTGTGGATGAAGCAAACTTTGAAGGACATTAAAGTGATGTATGGTGAGCACATTTCAATTTTGTGTGATAATACAAGTGTCATAAATATTTGAAAGAATCTAGTGATGCATGCTAAAACCAAGAATATATCTATCAGGTATCACTTCTTAAGAGATAAAGTTTTGGATCAAGAAGTAAGATTGGAGTATGTGCCCACAAAGGAAAAAATTGCAAACTCCTTTACAAAGGAACTTTAAAAGGATACATTTGAGTATCTCAAATAGAAGTTAGGGGTTTTCTCCCCTCCTTCTAACTAGATGTGTAGATGGTGCATTTGTCTAGGGGGAGAAATTCAATACATATTTTTATCCCTAGATTGATGAAGGATACCTCTCAGGGGGAGCAGGTAGATGAATGTTGAGGTTTGTACAGACAAGGGGAGCTTGTATATTGCAACAAGATCGATTGAAGACCTTTAGCCCTTTGTACTTAATGTCAAAGGGGGAGAAAATTGAATATCTGGTAGGTGTTTCCATCAATGCCAAAAGGGGAGATTGTTGCAAGTATGTTGCAGGTATTGCCATTGATGTCAATAGAATGGAGATTGTTGTTGATGTTGTCATTATTATCAAAATAGTGGTAGTGTGTGGATGGTTGTATATGATGCAATATGAATGTTGATCATAAGTATTATGTATGATGATGGACATCATGAGCTTGCTATAACAATTTGTGAGATAAGAGGGATTCACTGCACACGGGTCTCTTTGTTCTCAAGAGATCGCCAAGGAACAAACTACCCTTATCCACCTCAGCATAAACAGGTCGGATAAATGATAAATAAATGTGCACAATGTAATACTTCAAGGGAGACCACTTCAGATCTCGAGAGTGAAACTTATAGATTTATGGGCCTCAGACAGAGGAGCTCTTGGCCAAAGGACAACAACGTGGATTCAAGACGCCAGCACAACATGCTATCGTCCAAATGGCACACTGGCATCCTAAGCAACAAAAAACTTAGGAGCTTACGCAGATAGAACAAGGTTCCACTTCTTTACTCGAACCTAAGGTCTACCCGACAAAATGATCGAACAAAGAACATAAACTTTTAAAGAAAGTACAAGGAGAACTTGGAGAAAACTTACCTTCAACCAGATGACATAGTCTTCACTCCAAGCTCTGCTTTACAACCTACACACAAGAACAAGGGGAAAAGGTTGGGGATGTATAGGATTTTTCCTTAGTCAGACCCCCATTTTGGTGTTCCCACCTCCACAGATAACCAAATTGGAAAGGAATATAAACGGAAAGGACAAAGCGTGCGGTGAAAGAAAAACCCGCTCCAGGAGTAGAACCCACACCACTAAGTAACAAATAAACAAGGAGAAAAGAGTGAGAGAGAGAGCGTTACCCATGGGCCTAGACACTCTCCGGAGTGCACAGACGCACTATTGAGCGCTTGCTTGAGAGATATAGCTATTGGAATGACCTCAGTACGACACAAATTTTCTTGTGAGAGTGCTGCTATCAAGAATCAAGAGAGCTCGAGGATGGAAAAATGTAGAGAGAGCTTGATTGAATGGCTTGAACCCCCAAATGAGAGAAAAGAGGGCTTTTTTGTTGCATGCAAGGGCGAAAAAGAGTCGTTTCATCCGAAGTTTGAATGCTAAGATACGTGTTGAGAGAGTCAAGATTCGAGATTCCCCATTTCAAACTCAGAAAACTGCTAGGACGCTAGCGCGCTGTGCAAGAGTCCAAGGCCTAGATTTTTGGGAAATGTGTCGTTAGGATTTTGTTGCTCCACCACTAGTCCACATGGGGTTAGAATCAAAAAATTACAATTCATGGGATTTTTTCCATTAATGCTCTAAGGTGTCATAAATGCTAGGCAAAAGTGAAAAAATGTGGAATTGCCCCTAGGTGCAATTATGCGACATTACATTTTTTCCCCACTTTAGTGGGCTCGATTTTGAGAAAAATCAGCCACACTAAAGTAGAGAAGAAAAATTTTCACCCAATTTTGAATTTACAAATTTGTGTGCCAAGAAAAAAGGGACCTTAGAGGTCGTCGAAGTCAAGCTAACCAGTACTGAAGGTGCCCCCAACAACTGAGCTAAACAAATAGTGATACAACAGTTATGAAAAATCGCACAAAACTTTAACCTACAAAACTCAAATTTTAGGTTAGTTTTGAAAATTGGAAGAAGCTACCATGATAAGAAGAATGATCAAGAAAAGGTCGTTGATTTGGAAGAAAAATATGATCAAGAGGTGACTATATTCCCCCTCCTAAGTTTTCCCCCAACTAGGTGGGGAAAATTTAGGAGAAACCGAGGAGACACAAAGTCTAGGAAAAATGGGCCCCAGGAGGCCTATATATACCTAGGTGGGCCCCTAGAAGGGTCATTTTTACTATTCATTGTGAGCAAGTTATATACTTTTATGAGAGAAAAGTCAGCAAAATGTTGAGCAGGAGTGAGTATGAGGTGCCTAGATTGGAGCAACTGTGAGATGACATTGTTGAGGTCGCAAGGTGGACCAAGTAGGCCTCTAAACCTTGTTTTTCATGAATTTAAGCATGCTTTTAGCTATTTTTTCCTTATCGAGCTGCATAGGTGTCCATTTTGGGCACTTCCATCCAAAATGTGTGATGGCGTCTAGGTTCCATGCAGGAGTCTTGGTCCTGCGTTGGCATCTCAAGGATGTGCAGGCATCCGTAAGGCGTCATTGGAGAACAGGGATGTATGCACGACGCGCAGACTGTTTACACAGTGCACACAAGTCTTAGTAGATTTTTTGTTTTCAATATGAAATTCCATGTTTTGACACAATTTTTTTTCCACTTTTGTAGGAGTATCTTGAGATTCGCAACCATCCTAGAGGGCAAGCTTACTGACTAGTTCGTGAGCAAAGGGATCGCCTCACTGATGATGAGGTTACTCACCTCAAGCAGGTTGATCTTTGGCATGTATTCACCATGCTAGAGATGCACTACCACGAGCGGATGCTTACAACATTGATGGAGTGGTGGGATGCCACCACATCATCTTTCCAGTTGCTGACTAGAGAGATGACGATTACATTGGAGGACATATATCAGATCTTCGAACTACCCATCTGCGGACGATGAGTGGCCATTGACGACACCCGATCGACACAAAAGTGGATGGAGGGAGTCATTTACTACTTGGGGCAGATGGACAACGACAATGGCACATACCACATTTATACACACTGGTATGACCAGGCGCAAACCACTGCACTACTGCTACGGTGGGTGATGGTCTTGATCATTGCATTTCGGATCACAATAGACGAGCGAGGCTCACACCTGCACAAGGGCCTCATCCACACCATTAGGGAGATGGTAGAGCATAAGACAGTTTTTGACCGGGGGCACAGTATGTTAGTGCACCTATACCAGGAGTTGGGTCAGTACGTCCATTATGAGTACCATAGCCTCACAACCTGCACACTTTTATTGGTGTGGGATTTTCCCACATCATGTGCACGTAGCCAGTCAATTTTCCTCGACAACGGTCGTATCACGTCCCTATGGCTCATTAATATGATATGATAGGGCAGTGGAGCTATGGAGACTTACAATTTTGGTGTTTACAATTTGTGGACACGAAAAAAGTAACCCTTTTACTTTTTCTTGTTTTGTCCCTCCTTGTGCTTATTTGGCTTGATTTTGCCTTGATTTAATGTTACAATGTGGTCCACACATTCACATTAGGTCTTGAATCTTTATGAATCATTAAGACTTTATGATGTCTTGTAAAGGTGTTGTGAACTGTTGTAAGAAATTTTCACACATTTCTAGACTCTTCTTATTATAATTCACCTACATACCCATTTTTTATCACTTACCAAGTCTTATTCTAAAGTGTTGTAAAGTCTTGTAACTAACTTTCACACTTTTCTAGAATTTTCATCAACAAATACACCTTTCTTATGCTTTATGTGGCCCCTTTATGCACTTACAGGCCTTAATTAAGTGTATTTTTTAGTACAAACCTGACAAACATTATTTAAGACAATATAATTTCTGACGCCCATTCACATGCCTTGAGTGGGACCCATTCACCACTAGGGGAGAATAAGTCCCTCTTGGCACAAAAATCAAAATAAACTTAAATTATTGGCATTTTTTAATTCCTGGAGACCTAAGGTCAGCCTGTGATGTTGTATTTTTGGGAAATTAGGGCATAAGTGTGTATAAATACATGATTTTAGATATTCATTTTAACCCCCATTCATCCATTCACTCATTCATCCAAGTATTCAAGCATTCATTCACTCAAGCATCATAAAATCATTCAATCAAGCAATTATCAAGCATCTTGGAGTAGCCATTGACATATTTTCAAACTTCAACATCAAGGGTTTGGTGAGTTTATGACATTTGCATATTATTTTTTCATCATTCCTTCTTTATTTCATTTCATTATCAAGGGTTTGATTACCAAAGTGGGGTTTGACCAAGGCAAACCCCTATACACTAACCCTTAACCCTTTTTCCCTCTTTGCATGTGTGTTTGCAGACCTCTTGTAAGCAGATTTTTCAAGGAGAGAGGTGTTGAAAAGTGATCAATAATTAATCGAATTCATTAAAGTCAACATAACCCTAATTGAAGCTTGAAGACCTCTTTCAACCCATTTCTGCAGATTCAGATCCGATAACCAAACAATAAAAAAAGTACAGATCAGGATCCATAGAGTTGACATTTGACTTTGCAGATTTTTGTAGGTGGACTGATTCACCATCTATGGTGAATGAGTCCCACTGCTAGGCTGGAAAAATAGTTTTTTGAGGTTTTGTGTTACTGGCATCCCAAAACCTGTTCCAACAAATTTTACCAAAAATAGGACTAATTCGCCATTTGTGGGGAATGAGTCCCAATGGACATCAACATTGAATTCTACAACATTCCAGAACCTTTCTAGATCTGCTTTCAATTTCCAGGTGCACCTCGATCAGTTTCATTCAATTTAGTTCTTATTTGTTTATGTTTCTAGTTCATGCTTGCATACAACACTGTGTTTTCCAGCACTTTGCATTTCTTAGTTTTGCATTCATAATCAATAGCTTTTGTTCATTTTATGCATTTAGATCATCTCATCTAGGCACATTACACCCACATCACGTCAATATTTGAATGCTAATATTGCATTTTGGCCCCAATCTTTATCCTTTTAGGTGAAAGACCCTAGAAGGATCATAAAGAATTCGGATGCCAAAATCTTTGTTTACACAATTTGATACTCTTACTGTGGACCAAATTAGATGGAGGCCCCATCAATTTTTTAGATGGGTAGATGATGGAAGGTTCCCGAGGAACTTATAGCGGGACCGTTTTCTAGTAGGTCATCGCGATCACATCATTGTACCATACTATTGGAGTCGGGTCATACGACAGCATGGTCGTGTACAGACGATTCCCCCAGATGTGCCCACATATACTAGGGCTTACAGGAGTACGACTAGACCTGGGGATCATCCCCGCCCCACCATCATCAATTTTTTCCCCTCAGATGATGACGAGCTCGACCACGATCTGTTACCCATAGCGTCGACAGCTAATGTGGGTGTTGCTACAAATTTCAGAGGGTGGTGGGATAGGCACCGTCCATGTCCGGTGTATGGCATGGACGCCTCTGGGGGGGATCTGGACCCATAGGGGGACGTACCACCTCCACCTCCATAGGACAGACGAAGAGGGCAACAACAAAGCGAGGAGGAGGAGGAGAAGGCGTCACAAAGGCCAAGGCGGTAGAGGAGATCAGACCCCCCACCAACAAACCCTGTCTTGTCCGCACCACCACACCCATTATTATAGCGGCAATAGCCTCAGCAACACCAAGAGCAACTACCAATGCCAGCGATGTGGGTCCCAGTGTCACTTCTCACCCTAATCCTATATGGCAGCCAGGGAACCTAGGTATACAAAGCATGTTGTGTATATTTCAATACTTTTAGTTTCTTTTGTTTATGATTACATACATATGCCATGTGGTACTGATTTTACTCTCTTTTTGTGATTGCAGAGGATGCACAAGGATGGACTGGGTTGATGGCTTAGTGCATATCAGCGGTGGCCCTTGATGTGCTTGTTTAGGGGATGACCCTCAAGGCTTACCGCCCAACATCCGCAGGGCGAAATTCCAACATCTTTGAGCCGGTAGCGCGTTTGAGGACCACTTACGAGGAGAGGGGAGTATAGATTTTACAACTCACTGTAGAGGTGGCCACCGTTCGAGGGCAGTGCAACCAACTATAAGGGGAGTTACAGACAGTGCTTGATAAGTGAGACGTAGCAGTGATGAGGGTCGATGTCGTCGAGTAGGCATGTGACACCCTTCAAAGCTGTCTCGATGACCTTGACAGGGAGCTAGTAGTTGTAATCCTGAGAGATGTTCAACAGTTGTAGTAGGAGCTGACACAGGCATGATTCACAATATGCTCCCTGTAGGGAGAGATCAGGTGGATGTGGATAGTTGTCTCTGCATTGCGCTCCCATCGATCTAGGTCCATGACCACTGTGCAACCTCTCCCTAGACCAAAACAGCAACAACCAGAGCCAAAGGGCTCACGAAGCCACATTTTGTAGCTATAGGGGCTCCTAATTTTGTATATCAGTTTTGTAGCGAGAGATACACATTTTTTGTAGATCATTTGTATAGACATATATTCAATAGCCACTTATTTTGACAGCAGTGGCCCGATACATGTATATGACATTTGATACATACATACATATATATACTAGTTTCGACATCATGACATTGTGTATTTTGATGTGTATGCTTTTTATTTTCATGTATGTTGATGCAATGGATATTATATGCTTATATCATGGATGCATGTTTACATTAGATGCTAATATGATTTAATGAGCACACATAGATGTATGTTAATTAAATACAATGACGATCTAATTGCCATAAAAGATGTAATGTGATGCATGGATACACATCATAGCAAGACACATGTATGTGTACTATTCGCACACACACACACATGGTCACATCATAACACAAAAAAATTCATAATGTGTTAATGAATAATGTCAACATATATGCAGCGCTACTACCTTTAAAGGGAGAACACCCCACATGTGACACGTTGGATACTATGCATAGTATTGATGGAGATGCATTACATTAACGAGATCTTTTAGAGGTGTTCCATACATAGACGATAATCCATAGGCACCCGAACCATACAAAAAGATGACAATGTAAGGGCCTAACCAGTTAGGACTAAATTTCTCTCTGATTGGGTGGCGCATTTAAATTTCTTTGATTCTCATAGAGAACCAGATCTCCCAGCTTAAAGGTCTCAGGAAGCATGCTTTGATTATATTGTGTTGATAACGATCGTTGATAAGCTTTAAGATGATCGAGGACCTGCAATTGGCGCTCATCGAGCATCTCTAGCTGATGCAAATGGTTAGCTCGGTAGGTTTCATTGTCAATTATTCCTTTAAGGGAAACCTATAGAGATAGAATTTCCAACTCCAAATGCATGGCAACTTCGACACCATACATGAGGTTGTAAGGCGTTATCCCCATCGCTGTACGAACACTCGTACGATAGGCCCACAAAGCATATGTTAACTGAATATGCCAATCCTTACCATGTATATTAATTGTTTTACAAAGAATAAGCTCAAGAGTCTTGTTAGACACTTTCGCTTGACCATTAGATTGTGGATAGTATGGTGTAGAAAATCTATGTTGGATGTGAAATTTCTCTAAGAATTGCTTTACTTCCTTGTTCTTGAATGGGATACCATTGTCAAAGACAAGTGTAGCAGGAAACCCAAAACAAGAAATAATATTGTTTAGAAGAAAACTACAGATAGCTTCAGCAGTCATGCATCGAAGTAGATGGCCTCGACCCACGTCGTGAAATAGTTTGTAGCACTGATGATAAAGGTATGTCCTTTAGAAGAAGGAGGTGATATTTTTCCAATAATATCCAACCCCCATTTTGGGAACGACCAAGGAGAGGTCTAATTTTATAACTCTTGTGTAGGTGCATGAATAAGACGACTGTGTTGTTGACATTGAAGGCACTTTTTAACAAAATTAAAGGAATCTTGTTCCATCATTTTCCAAAAATACCCCATGTGTATCAAATTTCTCACCAAGGATATACCACCAAAATGTCCACCCCCAAAGCCTAAATGGGCTTCCTTAAGGGAAAGGGGTATCTTTGCTTTAGTGAGACATCGAAGAAGCATGCTGTTATAAGATTTTAGATAGAGAACATTAGACAAAATAATATAACGGGCTGAAAGCTTTCGTATATGAGTGTGATCATTCTTTGTCACATCATCAGGAAAGTTTCCAGTCTTTAGGTAATTATAGATGCTAGAGAACCATTCTCTCGAGTCTATGTGAGAACACACAAGGATATCGGATTCAGGTTGATCAAAAACCGCTGGGGTTCACAGGACCTAAACCATGAAGTGGTATTCTTTCCTATCTTCCTCCGAAGGTACCAAGGAAGCAGTGCTTGCCATGGCATCAGCGTGTCTATTTTCCCTCCTAGCCTAGATACTCTCTATTGTAAAAGAAGAGAACCGATTAAGCAAGGACAAAGCAAGGTCTCAATATTGGGACAACTTACTTTGTTTAGCTTGATAGGTTCCCATAATCTGATTCACAATAAGTTCAAAATCATCCAATATGTGAAGATGTTTTACCTTCAGTGCAATCACGAATGCAAGCCAGTGATGAGAGCTTCATAATCAATGATGTTATTGGTGCAAGGAAAATCTAATCGAAAGGATAGAGGGAAAGGTTTACCTTCGGGGGATATTAAGACTACACCCACTCTAGAGCCAGTTTGATAGTTTGATCCATAAAAATATATCTTTCATTCAAGGTCATAATTAATCGTAAAAATGTTCTCATCAAGGAATAATTCTAGACCTGGGAAGGAGCAAGATGAGGGAGCATCTGCCAATTGATCGGCAACAGCTTGACCCTTTATTGACTTATGAGTAATGAATTTTATATATCAAACTCAGAAAGCAACATAACCCATTTCGCTAACCTCCCAGAAAGGTCAGTACTAGAGAACAGATGCTTTGAAAGGTCATTCTTTACAATGACATGCGTTTCAACATGGAGAATATAATGCCTTAAATTTTGTGTAGCAAAGACAAGAGCGAGACATTATTTCTCCATTGAAGAATAATGGGTTTCATAATCAACTAGGACACGACTAATGTAGTAGACCGCTCTCTCTTTCTCGACATCATCATACTGAGCCAACAAAGCTGCCAAGGCATACAATGACGCTGCGAGGTAAAGCAAAAAGGGTCTATCTTGCATAGTCGGTATCAATACAGGAGGATTGGCCAAATAGGCTTTGATTGACTCAAAAAATTTATGGCATTCTTCATCCCATATGAAGCGAACATCTTTCTTCAACTGACGAGTGAAAGTAAGCGTACGATCAGCCAATTGAGATATAAATCTGTGAATCGCTTGAATTTTCCCTTGTAAGCATTGTGATTCAGTAATATTCCTAGGTGGAGACATGTTAACAATGGCATCAATTTTATTCACGTGTCAACTTTGATCCCATAGTGAGAGACTATAAATCCTAGAAGTTTGCTGGCATCCACACCAAAGACACACTTATGGGGATTGAGTCTCATCTTATAGAGTTGAATCCTTTCAAAGATAATGCAAAGGTTCTTTACATGGTTTTGACGATTTATCAATTTTGCCAAGATGTCATCAACATAATCTTCTAAGATCTTATGAATAAAATTGTGGAAAATTAGGGTCATTGCCTATTGGTATGTTGCTCCTGCATTCTTTAATCCAAAAGGTATGACCACATAATAGAAGGTACCCCAAGGGGTAGTGAAGGAATTCTTATATTGATCCTCTAGATTAATTCGGATTTGATTGTAACCCAAAAAACCATCCATAAAAGATAACAATGCATCTAGCCTATAGTCAAATCTACAATCATATCCATATTCGGTAACAAAAAGTCGAATCCTTAAGAGAATCCTTCTTAAGATCACAAAATTCAATGCATATATGAATACAGCCATTAGGTTTACTATCAACAACAATATTCGAGATCCAAGGGGAGTAGTCGAACGGATGGATAAAGCCCACTTTCAACAGCTTCTCTATCTTGAAGTCTTGACCATCAACACCACTCTAGGATTGATCTTTCGGATTTTTTATTTAACTGGCTTGGCGTCAGGACATAGGATGATATTATGAACCACTATAGACTCATCAATACTAGGCATATCCTTGTATGTCCAAGCAAAGATATCAAGATGAGAATGTAGGAGATCGGAGTGTTCATCCACTTCTTCAAAAGAGAGACACTTCCCAATCTTAATTTTTTAGAGGACTTAGGATCCATAGAGAAATTTCAGTAGTATCTCCTTTAAGGAGAGAACTACGATCTTCAAGATGTGATATCAGAACATCATTACCAACATTGGATAGAGGGACCTCCTCGTCAACACTCAAGACAGACTTTATGAAGTACGATTATTTATACAAGCGATATGAGAATCATCTCTTGTGATGAAAGGAAGGCAACGGGGAATAGGCACCTAGGAATTCCTCAAGTGCTTCATCTGAAGAGAAGACATATAAAGGGATTTTTTCGGCCTGCTCCCTATCCTCTATCAATTTAGGATGGACCAAGCTTAGTGGTTCGGCTGAAATCATGTTAACACTCCACTAAGGTTTTTATTTAGATTATTCAATAGAGCATCCCAAACCCAGATATCGCTTTCACAGTTTAAACTAGATAGGGACTTGGATTCCTTGTTCGATACACCCTAGGCCTTTATGCCCATATTCATATCAAGAAGCGAGTTCATATCCAAAAAATGAGTTTGCAAAACTTCGAGAGGTGGCGGCTCTATGTAGAGTGTTTCATTCCAACAATGAACATTGAATGTCTCTACGAGAGTACTTCCACCTTCTTCTCTAGGTTCAAAAAAATTAACCTCCTTCATAGGAGTGGGACTACTCTTCTCAATAAAGGAAGGGTGGTCTCCCTGATGGGATCACACTTTTCTTCCTTAACAGGTGCATCGCCCATCTTTACATTAGAGGCATTCAAAAACTCTATACAAGAGGGGTTTTCCTTGTATTCTGCAATAAATAATTCAAAGAATTCCAAGGATCCCCAATCATCACCAAGGAAAGCATTTGACTGAGAGGAAGGAGGAGAAGAAAGGGAAGACTTAGGACTTTCTATTTTTCGTGTTTCATTTCTAACAACATTCACTCTAAGGATAACTTCCATGAAGGGTCTTGTCAAGGAACACACCATAGCATCAATGGTTAAGGATGGAATACAATTGTTAAGAGTCCAAGATATGACTAAAGCTTGATCAGAAACCACTAGCTCACAAAGGTGAACAACTTCTAGATCTGCTTTAACCATGACCACCCGATTAGTTGCGATGAACTTAAGGAATGGTGTAAAGTAGAGGTTATAGCACCCATAGCATGAATCCAAGGTCTCCCCAAGAGAAGATTGTAAGGTAAAGGACCAGGTATCACATAAATCAAGGTAGGTAAGGTAACGTGACCTAGCTTCAAAGGCAATATTATCGTGCCTAGAGCTTGACGGCCAGTGTTATCGAACCCACAAATGTACAAAGAAGTCGTTGAAGAAGATGAATCAACTTTAATCTTAGGTAATAGGTCAATACTGCAGACGTTGAGAGCTAAATTAGTATCAACGAGAGTATGCCTAATGCTAATATTATTAACATTAATTATAATCATCAAAGGCTTCACTTGCTTCTACGCATTCAGAGAATGGAGTTCTTGCAGATGGAATGTAATATTTGACGAATCCGCTCAAATATGAGCCAATAGTGCATTAACATCCATAGGCCTAGTAGAGGAAGGAAAGAGGATCTTCTACAAGGCTTCCTGAAGCATCTCTTGATAAACCAGAGTGGTCTAAAGCAAGTCCTAGAGCAAGATCTTAGCTGGAGTAATACAAAGTTGCTCAATAAGAGCATAATCATCGGGTGCTTTGATCGCAGGTTTAGGTGCTGAAGGAAGGCTTAGTTGAGAAGGAGGTAAAGAAGTAGGGACTTGAGTGGGTTGAGACATAGGAACAGAGGGTTTTTTATCCAAGTTTTGTTCATTTCTTCGTGTATTATATGTCTTCCCAACAACATTATAGGAGGCGGACTTTGTAGCTTTTACGAACCTTGAGTATAGGTCCAGTGAATTACTATGACATGAAATCCTATAGACAAAACAATCCTCCCTAGAATATGAGTAGGCTAGGGTCACGTAAATGACAGGTTTCTTAGGACTTTGAGGAGCCACAGAGACCACAACTACATTTATTGACTCTCCAACTTGCAGAGAGGAAGTTTGCATGGGATATTTATAGATAGGGGAGAGCACTTCTAAGAAGTCATCTAGAGCATCATCCAGCATATCAAAATATTCCTTAGAAAAGGTGTTACCGTAAACATGGAAACATTGAAGAGATAGATCTAACATGTTTCACGTCGGGTTCACCAAAATGTGAGATAAGAGGGATTCACTGCATACGGGTCTCTTCGTTCTCAAGAGATCACCAGGGAATGAACTGCCCTTATCCACCTTAGCATAAACAGGTCAGAGAAATAATAAAGAAATGTGCACAATGTAATACTTCAAGGGAGATCACTTCGGATCTTGAGAGAGTGAAACTTCTAGATTTTTTCCTTAGACAGAGGAGATCTCGGCCAAAGGATAGCAACGCAGATTTAGGATGTCAGCACAATGCATTGTCATCCAAATGGCACACTGGCATCCTATGCAACAAAAAACTTAGGATTTTACACTGAAAAAACAAGGTTCCACTTCTTTACTCGGACCTAAGGTCTAACAAAGAAAATGATCAAATAGAGAACATAAAATTTTAAAGAAAGTACAAGGAGAACTTGGAGAAAACTTACCTTCAACCGGATGACCAAGTCTTCACTCCAAGCTCCGCTTTACAACCTACACACAGAAGGAGGGGAAAAGGTTGGGGATGTATAGGGGTTTTCCTCAGTCAGACCCCCATTTTGGTGTTCCCACCTACACAGACGAACAAGTTGGAAAGGAGTATAAACGAAAAGGAAAAAGCATGTGGTGAAATCAAAACCTGCTCCAAGAGTAGAACCCACACCACTAAGTAACAAATAAAAAAGTAAGGAGAAAAGAGTGAGAGAAAGAGAGAGCGTTACCGATGGGCCTAGACCCTCTTCGAAGCACACAAATGCACCGTTGAGCACTTGCTTGAGAGTTGTAGCTATTGCAAGGACCTCACTCCAGAATGGCTTCACTTGTGAGAGTGTTGCTATCAAGAATGAAGAGAAATCAATGATGGAAAAATGTAGAGAGAGATTGATTGAATGGCTTGAACCCCCAAATGAGAGAAAAAGAGGGCTTTTTGTTGCATGCAAGGTTGGTAAAGATCCGTTTCATCCAAATTCTGACTACTAGGACACGTGTTGAGAGAGTCAAGATTCGAGATTCCCCATTTCAAACTCAAAAAATCGCCAGGATGCTAGCGTGTCGCGTAGACGTTCGTGTTCCGCGCAGGCGTCCAAGGCCTAGAGTTTTAGGAAATGTGTTGTTAGGATTTTGTTGCTCCACCACTAGTCCACATGGGGTCAAAATTCAAAAAATTTGACTCATGGGATTTTTTCCATTAATGCTCTAAGGTGCCATAAATGCTAGGCAAAAGTGCAAAAAATGTGGAATTGCCCCTAGGTGCAATTCTGCGACATTACACAATTGTCCTATATTTGTTGATGCTCATGTATAGGTGAATGATGTTGTGAATGTTGTATTCATTGTCTCTTGTTGTAAAGCATTGCATAAGTTGTGAAAGAAAGCATGAAAAATGTGTCATGGTAATAGTGGTTTAGGAAGTTGTACTGAAAATGTCTAGAGAATGCTCTGCATTCTTTCACATTTGAAGATATGTCTTGTAGCTTGGATGAAAAATAGAATCAAACTATGTGAAGTGAATGTACGTTCCTATTTTCAAAACAAAGAAGTTATTGTAGAGGTTTCCTAAGTTAGCATAATGAAGGCTATGTTATTGTAGTCATGGAAGGTTTTGAGAAATGCTCTGCATTTCTCTGCAGTTGTTGTTGTGGTCTTTCATTTTGGAGGATGATTTTGAAACGTCTATCTATCTTCTCCCTTCAAGTTTTAGGTGTTGAGATGTACCACAAGTCAAGTTTTCAATATTCTATCTCAAGATAGTGTTGTCTGGTTATGCAAGAGATACTGGTTCTGTGTCTATTTGCATGCGCTAACCTAATGTTGCATGAAGTGTTGAAAGGAGGGCATGGAAATTATTTTGAATATCATTCAATGCTTGTGATGTAATCTGCATGATGTTATATAGTCTCTCTGGTACCACCTATTGTTTAGCGTTAATATTTTGTGGGTTAAGTATTTTTTGGGCTGACTTGGTACATTAAGTTGTTTGCGCCAAGGTTTTTGTGGCGTGTGATAGCATGGGATTGTGTGTATCTATGTAATATAGGTCCTTCTTATCTCTTGGATTGGTCTGCATTCAATTTTCCTTTCTTGCAGATGTTTTGGAGCCAACTCATTATGGCCATTGCACGTTTCATGTTTGCTCATTTTAGTTTGGCCAACAAGGATAACCATTTTTAAGCTTGCGAAAGGTATAAATGAAGGATCAAGTGCATGATAAAATTAGTTGTGTTATGTGTTGTGTGTTCAATTTAAATACCAAAAGTAGTATGGTGAAGGAAAAGGAATGAGTGCATATGTGCAAAGAAGTATTTGATGTGTACTGAAGGCAGTGAGCTAAAATAAGTGTGTGAGTGAGTATTGGAGGTAGTGAGTTGAAGGAAAAAGTGCATGAGTAAGTGCTGGAGGTACTGAGCCAAAAGCAGAGGGTTGTAAGTGAAGTGTTAAAGGCAGTGAGCTAGAGGCAACTTAGGTATTATGGAGGTAGTTTGTTTATCTCATTCACCAGGTCTTGTATTATAAGGTTGCAACCTCTTTGTGTAACTGTTATATTTGACAGGGAGTTATAAACTTCCTTTGGTTTAAGCCATAAAACTATTGTAAATCTTGTTTATCTTTGTGAGACTAGATTTGGACAACTTAGTTCCAAGAAGCTTTCTCATCACATGGTTTTCCCTTGTAGGGTTTTCCACATAAATTTGGTGTTGTGGTTGTGTGCTTGTGCTTTGAATGTTTTATCTACTTAAGAAAATAATAAGTTTTGATTGATAAATTTGATTTGTATTAAATTGAGGGATATATTGATTCACCCCCCTCTCAGTATATTTGTGTGTTCTAACAGTCAACATGATATCATATTGGTGCCAACTATATAGATGCTATTTATCCCCCCTCCTAGCCCTCATTTGGCCTAAGGCCTAAAGGAGTAGTTTTTTCTTTTCTCCATAACTTGGGCATATAGTGTCAAAATCAACAAAACGAGATATTGTTAGAAATTTGTTTCCATGTAATTTCTAGTGTTCCAAGTTTCATCATCATATTTTTCTTATATGGTACATTTTATTCTCAATGAAAGCTATATAATTATTTTGTACTTTAAAGCTCATAAATTTTCACCTATATCTCCAATTTTTGCAATTCTTGTAGTGTTGGAAAGCTAATTTAAATATATTTAGATCTATTCATACATATTTCTAAAATCTTCTCCAAGTACATTTCATTCAATTTTTTGTGATTTCACATTCTACTTAATTAATTGGACGTCTTGACACCTAGAAAAGATTTGTATGTGTGAGATGAGTGCATTTAATTTTCTTTACATATACTGAGGTTATCAATCATTGATTTTTTCATTTGAGGAGATATCATGGATTTTTTTGTTCATCATTTTGTGGTTCATCTTAGAAAAAAATAATTTTGATTCTTAGTGAACTTGCATCTTGACACATCTAAGTGACTTGATATTTTTTTTTATCTTTATGGACTCATACCTACACCAACACACTAGAGAGTAGATCAACATGGGGCATTATCAGTGATCATGTTGCAGGAGTTATTTGTTCTAGTGTTTATCATGACACTATGGGTGTTGTATCAAACATTAATTCTCCTCACACACTTTGGACTCGTCTTTTGGAGATCCATGGAGACCCTCATATCTTTCCATTTTTAGAGGATTCTACTATAGATTGTATCATTCCTCTTACAAATGTAAATTTTATACCCTTTAATGATGATGCTTTAGAGGAACTTGAGTATATCACAAGTATTGCATATTCTGATAGTTCAAAGACTTGTCTTCATGTTCCCACTTTTTGGATCAAGACCCAATCTCCAACTTCTTTTTTTGTTGATCATTTTGGCATCACTACATCCTTAGCCCCTATTGGTTTTGTGCAACATGACATTCATCTTCTTTCATAAACAACTACTTGGGATTCTTATCTTGCAGACATATCATCCTTGTTTGTGGAGATCTATATTACAGATTTGAAAGATTAATTTGAGGACATTCACCTCCTCTTTCATGATAACCACATCTCACTATTGGCCCATCATCCTCATTGTTTTTCAAGCTTGTTTTACATCAATATTCACAAGCTTTTGTGGATTGACATGATCTCATTTCAACATGTGGAGACTTAAGGAGTTTTCAAAGACATGCATCATTTGGATTTGGATTCTTTATTTATCCATCTTTTGGGAATGGATTCTCCAATCACCAATGGATTTGTATCTTCCTAAGCGGAGAAATGTTGTTTACGAGAAATGAATCATGTTCTATCTTCAAGTGTTCATCATTGGCATAAGAACTCTTTCTTTTTGGGGGGATTCATATCCTCATTTTCTCTCCCCTATAAGAGGGAAATCCATTGTACTTGTGTGGTAGAATTAGTCCTTAGGGGGTCACATTGAGTCCTATCCTTCTTTCACTAGTGCAGGTATTTAATTTTTTACTCTTTTAGAGAGGAGTTTTTCTCATGTGGTTTTCTCCTTTTCTCTAGTTATGAGAGATTCATTTGTTTGTACTTGCATGTACCTCATTAGGTCTTGTAGCTGGGACCCGTTCATGCATCCATCATTGCATTCTTCAATAGTTTTTTTCTTCCTAAGTTGATCTTAAGTAGGGGTGTTGGAGTAAATAAACAATTACCTAATGATTAATCAGTTAAAAATTAATTTTAGGCCTTTTTTACTTTATTACACTTATGCTAAACTTAAGAATGATTTTTTATTATTAGATTGGATTTTTTATAGATCAAATTATCTCATTGCATATGATAAGAACACTTGTTAAAATCTAATCAAATCCTCATTTAGAATTTACCTTTAAATTTTATAAACATTCATTATTGTACATTCTAATCTTTCAAATTGCAATTTACATTCATCATTCATTATTCATTATCATTCATTATTCAATCTCATTTATACTACAAGTATTAAGTCATAGACAGATCCGAGACCTTTAATTACCATGTTTCTCAATGCTAATCTATCCCATTTGGTGGTTTGTCTTCATACCCAATACGATAGACCTTACCAATGAGTTCACCAATTTGATGCTTATCAATTACTAATGACGTTACCAATGAGTTCGCCAATTTGATGCTTATCAATTACTAATGACGTTACCAATGAGTTCACCAATTTGATGTGTATCAATTACTACTAACGTTACCAATGAGTTCACCAATTTGATGCTTATCAATTACTAATGATGTTACCAATGAGTTCGCCAATTTGATGCTTATCAATTACTAATGACGTTACCAATGAGTTCACCAATTCGATGCTTATCAATTACTACTTACGTTACCAATGAGTTCACCAATATGATGCTTATCAATTACTAATAAAGTTAGTACATTTTTTATACCTATGTAGGTATAAACGGTCAACAATTACTTTGAATACACTTAACGCTTTCCACTCTTCACCTCTATTCACGGTAGCCATAAACCCCTTCAGAATTTCAGCTCCTCCCTGCTTTATTTTAAGATTACGCTGCCCTGTGTGTACAACTGTTATTATCCTCTCTACATCACAATATGTATGATTTTCCAGAAAGTAAGCAAGACCTGCCGATATATGGAAAGCGCATACAATGATTGCAGTGGATGAAGTTCGAATCTCCTTCAACTTGTGACAGTAATCTCTACTACTCTGAATCTCAGCGATTGTATGGCAACCGATCACGCCAGAAAACAAATTTGCATTTAATCTTGACACTGCTTCATACATTGCATTCCCTTCAATAATAATGTGATCTGACGGCAGTCTCTGAAACATTTCGAAAAGTTAGTGTTAATTTCTCCAACACGAACTGAGCAGTAAAATATTAGAAAAGGGCAAAAATTTTGTTTTTTAAAACAGACAATTAGGTCGCACCTTCAGGCCAGAAATGAAATTCAATCCACCTGCATGTCGAGACGCTTGAATTTTCAGACTCTTCAGTTCTTCCAACTCTTGAGCACCGTCTACAGTCTCCAGCGCATCAGGTCCAGTTATGTCCAACACTTGAAGCCTTGTTAGGGAAAACAACCCTGATACTGTTTTCAAATTATTACAATAAAGCAACATAAGCTTTTCCAGCGTCTTTACCTGCTTTAGATCCACTTCAATTAGCTTATTATTATTCCCAATCTCGAGATGTTTAAGCCTAGGACATATCTCTCCACTAATTGCCAACTTTGAAAAACCTACTTCTGTAATGAACATTTCTCGAAGGCTATTCATGCAGCTGTTTGTAGAAGACTCAAACGGAGTTGAATCTTTACTCTTGCTCAAAACCAATTCTCCATTTATTGGCACGTCCAGAAACCTTAAGATTTTAAGATTGCTGAGTTTTGCAAGTGATTTTGACAAAGCTGTCCCTTCAGTGCCTGATTCGAAGGACGTATAAACATCCAATTCTTCCAAATTGCATAACCTTTTTAATAAATCTGGAAGATTTTGCAATCCACGACATTCTCGAAGATACAGCCGTCTCAGTTGAAAATTATCCTGGAATTCACGGTTAGATTTCAAAATATTGAAATGCTTGTCAATAGAGCAATCTTCACTAAACTATTACTCTGAAATATACGCTCTGCCCTGAAAGGGGATTGCAGCAGAGAAAAACAAAATACCTCGGTGTCGATTTGGCCTGGGGGAACGCTCCATAATTTATCAACGCCGGAAGCAATTAAATCCCACAACTGTCTCACAGGAAACCATGAAGGAATTGTGCTCCCTCTTAGCATAGAAACCCCAAGCCACAGGAGGCCAGTTGATGTGCCAGCATGGTAATCTGAAGTTCCTATAAAATATTCAATTGTCGATTTGAGGGAGGAGTCCCAAAGTTTATTGTAACACCTACCATTTGTTTCTTCCAAGATTTTTCTGAATCCCTTTTCTTGCTGCATTCAATTGTCATGGTTAAATTTACATGCTTTTCTACTAAAATAAATAAATAAATAAATAAGAAATAAGGTCTCTTAAGGAATTTGATTATCTTAATTTTAGAGATTTTAGAAAACAGACCATAGATCTGAGCTTCTCTGACCGCCACAACCGTGGAAAAACTTCTTTGTCTGCCATTTGTCTTCCCAGATCGCGGAGGTGATCGTGCATTCTAAATTCAGGATGCCTTGCGAAGCCGCGAAGGTTATTGTGCATTCTAAATTCATGATGCTCTACTTCGACAAGGCATTTATCTAGCAGCCTTTGAACTGCGTGTTCAGCCGTCGTCCACTGGGACGCATTCCATATTTCTACAGCCTTGTCTTTTCTTCTGGCATTAAAGAAACACGCAATATCCATAAATATTTGTTTCTCCACACTCTCCAAACTGTCAAAGCTGATCTTAAGACATTGCATAACATCATTAGGCTGGATATCCCTTACTTTTTTCAATTCTAAGTTCCAATAATTTTCATCCCTTCCACGAACATGAGTGCCCAAAACTTTGAGTGAGAGGGGCAAACCTCCACAGAATTTCACGAACCTTTCAACCAGCTGCTCACATGGAAAGCTTGGGTTCTTTCCGCCAAAAGCATGACTACGGAAGAGTTCTTTAGCACGATCCCCATCCATTGTTTTCATCTTATAACAATTACTGATTTCTGCACCTATTAACACACCTTTGTCACGGGTTGTGAGAATTACTAAACTACCAGAACTGAGAAGGTCTTGAAATAAAAGGGCATGCAATTGGTCCTCATGATCGATATCATCTAGGATTATAAGAAAATGCTTGTCAGATCCTGCCCTTGTTAAGCTATCCTTCAGAAGTTGCGTCCCTTCATCAATATGTTGAAATTTCTTCTCTTTGTTAAAGAGATCTTTCAGAAGCTTTCTCTGCAAGACGTGCAATTCACGTTTCACATGTGATTCTCTCACATCACACAGAAAACAAGAGGCATTGTAGTCTGAACGTTTCGTGTTAAAGATTTCTTTTGCCAGGGTAGTCTTGCCAGAGCCCCCAAGTCCAAAGATCCCTACTATCTTTACCCTCTTCTTCGCTGGCTCGTCAAACCTCTTTTCAAAATCTCTGACAAGTTCACCCAGTCCAACTGGATATGACGCAACATGTAGTGGTATCCTCCTTTTTATTTCCTTCTCCACACAGGACACAATCTCTTCACACAAATTGCTGAAACCACAGAACAAGAACATAATTTCTTTAGAAAGACATTACGAGAAGGTAAAATAAATAAATGTACCGCGAATATGATGAATGGAAACGAATCCAAAGCACATAGTAAACGTACTCTTCACTACTGCAAAGTTCAAAGCCGACTACTTTTGAAGCATATTGAAGTGCTTTTTTCCATCCGTCCAGCTTATCAAGGTTCCTGCCTTTGCGTTCATATTCGGAAAATGCCGCAGCATACGCTCCTTTCTCAATGTACCGAAGATCAGAAGGCTTGACATGATAGAACACAGGAATGAAGAGAGACTTTTTATGATCTCGTTGACGTAACATCAGAACGAGCTCGTCTAAACACCATGAGGAGTGTGCGTATCCTGTGGAAAAAATGGCTATCTGAACACCCGATGAGCATATGGCGCTGTAAATGGCTGGAGCAATACAATCTCCCACCTCTAACTCTCGACGGTCTAGAAATGCCTGGAACCCTCGGTCCCCAAGAAGTTCATAAAGCGGTTTGGCAAGAGTTTCTTTGACATCAGGGCCTCGGTGGCTGATGAATGCATCATATAATTTTGACGGTGCAGTACTCGACCACTCCCTTTCGTGTTGATATTCCACAATTTCTTGGTGAGGCGAGGAAGAGGAAGCCATTACTGCAAGATTGCAATGGGACTTTCTAAGGCTGCTATACTTAAATTTTAAGTTGAAGTGTACTGCTAAATTCATGAAACCATCAACTTTAAAATATTTGAATTCAACAGCACCCTTTCCATGAAACCCCAGCCTATGCCAAAGCGGGCTGGCTTTAAGGAAACGATACAAATAGAGTGGCGTGAGAAATGCAAGACCGTAAGAGGCTGCGGACAACGCGGAAAAAAGGAGATAAATATGTTGAGAGGAGACAAATGACTCATTAAGAACACATCCCGCCAGGTTAGTTGCAAGGTTTTAATTAATTAATTGCGAGTTGTGATTTAAGAGCACTCTGGTTGTACATTATATAGTCAACGTTTCTCGGATGAGGTGGGATAGTTGCAAGTTGAAGAATTTAATAATAATATCCTTATTATTTAAGGATCTCTTTATTTGTGGGCGTCTCTGCTTTCTTTGTACGTCCCATTACAAGTTTAACAAAAGAGCAAAAGCACATTATTCTATGAATATCTAAGCTAAAAGTATCTTCCGTTCCAACGTGCTTACTTCAATGCTGTGTACAAAAAGAACTAGGTGAGAGGGTTTCGATATTGGTGCGGGGTCACAAGTGTGGACAAAAGTAGGGGTCATAAGTGTGGACAAAAGTAGTCTTCTATGGGCTTCACAGTGGACGGTCTTAATAATCAATTGTAAAACAGTTTTTATTCATAAAGTCAACAAAAGTAATCAAATCACTATACCATCAAAAATTGTATTATAATTGGTTTATATTTGTCCCAAACACAAATAGTTATTCGCAATTTTATGTCAGAATATCCAAGGCCCATCTGATAGCACTATCTTACAATCCAATTTGCTTTTTAATGGCCCCTAGCATGAAAACATGCAGCCAAAATATAAAATTAGTATGACCCACACTCCCCTTAAATATCACCACTTGCATTACATTACCACTAATATTTTCATAGATCCAATGCCACGAAAACAACTAAGAGCCAAGACTGTCCCAACAACAAATCCAATCGAACTCACCACCTATCCTACTTTTCCAGCAACACAACACTCAAAGGAAAATCAATCATTCCGATGTGTCCCATCGGTCAAATCCCAACACACAACTACTAGTGCCTTCTCCTCTTTTGTCACCTACAACCACCAAAACAATGGTGTTAAAGCTACCAAAATCATCTGAGAAGCAAACAAAGATTGCACATACAAACTCTATAATTGAAGGCACCGAAACAAGTTTTCAAATTTGAAAGTGAAGGACGGATATTAAAGACTCCATACCAAACCAGCATTGAACATATAAAGAGATTTACAAATTTGAAAATGCATTACTCAATCTTTTCCGATTTCCATTTAGCACACCTCACTTTCATATTCATATCTACATTTTCTTCGAGGCAGAGGAAGAAAGAGCAAAAGCAGCAACAACAACACGCTATCAAGTTATAGGTATTTTACTACTACTAATTCTTTATGCCTACAAATGCCAATCTATTGTATGTTATGCAAATGTTTTTTCACAAAACTGTAAATATATGGGGTTTCACCTTGGTGTTGTTTACATTGGGTTTTTCATTTATATTCTTACACTGTTATGTTGTATGTGATGTGTGATGTAAATGTTTGTCACAATAACCTGTAACTCAATATCTGGGATTTCAACTTACACTATTTATAAATGTCAAGTCAAT
Organism: Sequoia sempervirens; assembly: GCA_007258455.2. Lineage (NCBI taxonomy): Eukaryota > Viridiplantae > Streptophyta > Pinopsida > Cupressales > Cupressaceae > Sequoia > Sequoia sempervirens. The sequence continues at coordinate 32,093 of VDFB02387269.1, forward strand.
TCAATTCAATTTCTAGGTTTTTTAATATTCTATATGCCTGAGAATATAGATCAATTGTATGCACTATAAATGTTTGTCACCCACTATCTTGTAACTCAATATCTGGGGTTTCAACTTATACTATTTATGGATGACAATGCATTTTTGTTCCTTACAAAGTGATTGCTACACCCTATCTGCTCTAAGTGCACAAGATCATGTCATTTCATTTCAAGTCTTAATGCCTAACAATGCCTATTTGTTCTTAATGCCTAGCATTGCATTTGTTATGGAGTCTTTGTTTGGTTAGGCACCCATACAAGTTTGGCTCTGCACAATTCATTGTTCAGCTCTGCACTCTTGAAATCTCCCTTTGTCTTTAAAGTGAGGTTTTCTACCTCATTAGGCTTGTACCATTGTCTTTCATTTCAACAATGTTTAACCAATGTTTGTTCATGTCTTACTATACTATTTGTGTAATATATATATGTACAAATACACACACACACATACAAACACACACACATATATCTGAAACAGACAACATATTAAAACTAACAAAGTTATGCAGTTATTCAAGTAGCACTATATATATGTGCCAACTCATGTACCAACCATGCACTTCTAATAATCTATTGTATAAAATGTGGTAGTTATAGTCAATATGTTGTAAGTGCTCAAGTAAATGTGGTTTCATTTATATTCTATATGCCTAGGAATGCCAATCACTTGTATGCAGTATAATTGTGTTGATGCATTTCTATTCCATACGATTTAATTGTTACACCTAATTAGGGCAAAGTGATTTCAGTTCATTTCTTAATGCATGTTAATTCTAAGTGATTTCACTTCAATTCTTAATATACTATTTATGAATGTCATTGCATATCTCTTCCATACAATGTGATTGTTACACCTAATCCACTATAACTGACTTCACTTCAATTCTTAATGTGTACTATTTATGGATGTCAATGCACTCCTATTCCATTCAATATGATTGTTACACCTAATATGCTCTATAATTGATTTCACTTCAATTCTTAATATACTATTTTATGGATGTCAATGCATTTTTGTTTCATAGATTGTGACTATTTTGATTATAAGGGAAAAACAAGTTTTGAAAGGACTTGAAACCCTTTACAACAAAAGATACAAAATGCTACAAGAATTTTTTTTCCAAAGACCACCAGCAGCAACCCAACAACCAAAAAACACAATTGAGCGGGTGCTACACTAAAAGTATGACAAACAACTACCAACAGCACCCAACAGCCACAAAACAACCTAAAAGAAACCTACACTTAGCAGGAAACAAAAAGCAACAAAGAAAAAGACCAGGCACTAGTTCAAGCCATTTAGAGTGTTGGCCACCTCAATCTATTGGTTCCTATGCCTTTCGACCATATCTAGCAGCTCCTTCTCAGCATCAAATGATTTCTTCCAATCAGCCGACCCTTTTCCAACAGGTCCTTTGTCATCGTCCTTAGCAGCCTTTTTACCTTTGCCCTTGGCCGCGTGCTCTTTCTCCATAACCTCAGAGAAATAAACTTGATCCTCTTTGAGCTCACTTATTTTTCTGAAAAGGACTTCCAAGGAGTCTGCGTTGTTCTTCACAAAGATATGGCACACCTGCATTAATTTTTTGATATCCACATTTATACCTAAAACCTTGGCTTCCAGAGTCGTCAATCTTTCATCACACAGAGACTTAAAGTCATAATAGGAACCTTTAAGGTCCACCATTTTGTCTATAAGAATGTTCGGCATCGTACCCTTCGACACATTCTTCATATTTTCCTTCAAACCTCTAATTTTAATATTAATCTTATTGAACTCCTGCAAAGTCCATTTGGCTAATTTAAAGGTACTAATGGCCCCAACTCTAGCCATATCCAGTAATTCATACATGGAGGTAGCATCATCATCAAAGTAAGAAAATTCCTTGGAAAGAGGGTTTACCTTCAAGGGCTCATGTTTGGCTTTTTTCTTTTTCGTATCCTCCTCATCCAGACCCCTAATCTCCTTGTCCTGCTCCTCCTTGGGAAATTCCTACATGGGAGAATCCTCAATGGCCACTGTCTTATCTCTAGAATCCTTATCCTCACCAGCCACATTGAGGTCCTTAGTCGGAACCTCGGAGGCCTTGTTCTTTAAGTTAGCAATATGCTTCGACAGCCTCCTCGGTTTGTCCACCAAACCCACAACATTATCCTATGTCCCCACCTCAATACCACCACCAACAACATCTTTACCAACAGCCACCTCCACATATTTGGGAGAAGAATCGCCCGACCCCACCTCCGTGTCCTCACTCTCAGAAAGGGCCAGCCACTTAGCAATCCTGTTGCACTTAGCACCAACCACCTTCCTCTTCTACGAAGATGTAGTCGCAACCGTAGGAGAAACATCCTCATCTTCGTTCCAATCCTCCTCCTCATCCGAAGAAGACTCTAAACCTGACGACCCAGACATATCACTTAAAGCTTTCTCCTTGCCCTTGATGGATGAAGCAGGAATAAGAGTCTTCACATGCTCCATAATTAATAAAATAAGCCCTTCATGGAGGATGGGGGCCTTCATATTCTTCATATGTGCGTACACTGAAACCTCCAAAGACGATAACAGAAAGAAAGGGATCAAAATGAACAAACCATGTCTAAAATGGTTGAGGAGAGTAAAATGGTGACTAAGAATAGCCCTAAACCTCCCTTCCAGAGTCATGTAATGCATCAACACCTTACCAACGCTCGCCCACATTTTATTGAAGAAAGTTCTCTCATAGCCCCAACTCTCCAATTTGATTAATTGTTTATGCTCATCGTCTTTAAAAAACTGGACCATCGCCTCCTCATTACTCTTTTTATTCTTGAAGAACTTTCGGCCCATAGTCAACATCCTAGTAACAGTGGCAACCAAATCCTCATTTACCTCCACTTCCAGACCTTTAACCTTGAGCTTATGATTATTCCAAAAAGAAACAAATTGCGTCGAGGAATTAGAGTCATGCTCATGCAATCTCTCCAAAAATGGAGTAAAATTACCATGGCGCAGAATATTCTAGAGTTTCTTCTTTCTCTGAATGTCTCCACATGAATGCGGCCCGATTCTACTCCTATCACCACCCATGACTACCAACAAAAAACTCACAAAACCCTTGCGAAAAACACTCAACTAAAGACCAGAGAGCAGCAAAACACCCACAAAGCGTGCAAAATGGAGGAAGGTACAAGACCATAAATGTCGCATCACCTCACCCCACACCATCATTTCTTAATAAACTCCTAGCTTTCTTGGGAAGGATCAATCCCTCCTCCCACGAATGAAATTCATTCAAGCTAACAACCTCATTGGAAAAAAAATCTGTGAATGAGTTTCCTTCTCGGTAAACGTGAGAGATGCAAGTCTCATCACAAGATTGCAACATGATTATCATATCCTCAATGAGTTGGTCGACATTCCAACTCAGAGTATGAGTGCCACACAGATAATTTATTATGTTCATGGATTCACCTTCCACCCATAATTTGGAGTATCCTTTGTTGATAGCATATCTAACACTTATGAACGTAGCCTTTGCCTCCGCCTCCTCGCAATTCATAGAATGCGATTGTTACACCTAATTTACTCTAAGTCATTTCACTTCAATTCTTAATGACTACCAATACCTATCTCTGCTATAGTATGTTATTGTGTCACCTTCTCAGTTGTAAGTGCTCAGTAAAATGTGATTTCAGTTATATCCTATATGTCTTTGAATGCCAATCTGTTCTATGTCATGTAAATGTGTCACCCACTCACCTGTAAATCAATATATGGGCTTTCATATTATTCTATTTATGAATGTGAATGATTTTATGTTGTATAGAATGTGATTGTTACACCCAATGTGGTCTAAGTGCATAAGGTGATGTGCTTTCAGTTAAAACTATTGTCAAGTTCTTCTCTATAAACAAATTAATAAGAGAAAATATAAACCAAACTAATACCAACACTTGCATTATAAGTTGTCAACATGCACATTAAATAAAAATAAATGGTTCATGCATCACTGTGACTTCAACGGTGTTCATTGATTATTTTATCATTGCTTCAAATAAGTTTTGTAATATCCCCAGGTGCAATATAAAGCTCAAACAAGGTCCAAGACAACAAAGAAGACAGGTAAGACAAAGATGTGTACACATACAAAAAAACAATTACAGTCCCCCTATGCAAGAACCTATTGTAGAAGAAAATAATAGTCCTCAACTTGTTGAGGCAATGCCAAAGATTGTTGCACCTACAAGCAGGTCAACAACAACGTCATGAGAATAGGAATGGTCAATAGAGGACATGAATAGGGCCCTAAAGGATGTGGAAGAAAATGGGATGTCCACAAGGGCTCCAGCCAAGAAATGGAGAATCCCAACTACAACGTTGAGCAACTAGTTAGGCATGCTCACAAAAAATTCAAAGAAGGGTCCTCCAACTATCCTCACAAAAGAGGAGGAGGGTCTTATCATAGATTGGTGCAAAGAAATGGCAGTTGTTGGCCATGGCCTTGAGATTATCAATCTCAAGGCAGATGTTGCCTAGATTTTACAAACTAGACCCAACCCTTTCAAGGATGGGCTACTTGGAAAATCATGGTGAATTGGATTCAAGAGGCATCATCCAAAATTGACATTACACATAGTAAAAGGTCTTGACAAGGACAGGGCAGTAAACCTCTAACCCACAGTAGTAGCTGGATTTTACAAAACACTATCAACAACCTATGAAATTAACTCATATGATCCACATAGAATATGAAACTACAATGAAGAAACGAGGATTCAAGAAAGCATAAATGGATCAATGAGGGTGTTGGAATGACGAGGCAACATGAATGTCTTATACATAATTCCCAAGAGTCGAAAATAGATAACAATTTTGTGTTTTGTTAATGTAGCTGGTCAAAGCATACAAGGGTTCTATTTGTTCAAGGGAAAGAAGGGGATGCAAAATTACATTGTTAACTATGAACCACTTGCTTGTATGGAAAATAAGGAAAACACGTGGATGACAAATGAACTTTTTATGGATTGGCTAAAACATTTTTGTAACTCAGTTCCAAGGGATGTCACCAGATAACAGGAAAATTCTCATTTTTTATGGCCATGAAAGCCATGTTGCAACTTGACAACTATCCACTAGGCAAGGAGGTTAGGCAATGACCTCCTTGCACTGTTTGCACATAGTCACACAAGCTACAACCATTGGATGTTAGCGTGTTCTCACCTTTCAAGTCATATTTCAAATCTGAACGAGCTACATTTTTTACTAGATACCTGAACATTGAAATCAGAAGGGCAGAATTGGCACAGCTAGGCAACATGTCACTGCAAAGAGCATTGACACCATCAAACATAATAGCCAATTTTGTATGGGGATATGGCCCCTCAATATTGATGCCCTAGTTGATGACATGTGTTCGAGTGAGAAATATAATTAGATAAATGTAGCAGAGGACGCTTTTGGAGTGCAGGACATCCTTAGTCTTTCAGATGTTGTTGTTTGAACAGATAAAGTTGCACAGACATTGTAGAATGCAATGGAAAGTCAAGTGCAGGAAGGTGCAGATCAATAATTTCATGACATGGTGGACAACAAACCTGAGTAATATACTGACAATCTCATTCTTGACTTACATTATGAAGAAGGGTTGGGTAATTTTACATTCCCATCTCCAATTGCACACTTTTGAACGAAATAGTACATTACTATGTAGATGCTAGCAAGGAAATTCATGGTTTTTGGTGAGAAAGAGGAGTTCATTGACTACCAAATCACTAAAACAATTGAATCCAAAATTGGTTCAAGAATCGGTAAATTCCTGAAGCTGCCTAGTCGCAATGTCAATGCAAGAACGAGAAAGTTTGTTGATGGGGTTATTCAGGTGAGCTGGCAGTCTTAGTTGTTGAAAACTGATGATTATGTGACTCTCATAATGCAACAAGAGCAAAAGAAACAAGAAATGGAAGAAATAAAAAAGAAGAAAGAAGAAACATAATGAGGAGAAAAAGGTAGCACAAATTGTGGCCTTAGAGTTGAAGGAGCAAAGAAAATTTGACAAGGAAATCCAGCGTAAGGAAAGAGAGTAGCTCAAATAGTTGCAAAGAAAGGAAAGAGAGTAGAAGGAGCAAGAGAGGGTTCAAAAGAACAATATAGAAAGGAAAGAGAGATCAAGGTTTCCCATAGAGAATTGCTACAAGAAAGACAGTTAAGTAGTCCTACAATTATCAGAAAATCACAATTTGTTTCAAGAAATAATGAACAATAACATCCCTTAGTTTACTACAAGTAATGTGTGTTTGAATCCCAGCCCATCCCAAGTAAGTTGCACTCAATTTTCAGTTGGATTGACTTGTTCACCAATGACCCCATCACATGTAAGTTGCACACAATTTACAAATACAAATGTAAATCATTTAATGACAAGTCAAAATGTAGCAGTAGGAGATGATAACAAGTCTCCAGATTCTTTTCTTGGTGCATTTGACTGAGGTTGGGAGGGACAAACTGTACAAGTCCACCATATTTTGGTTTGTTTCGGTTGTGCATTGCAAGATCATGTTTGTGGTTGGGAATGCCAATTTCAATGTGTTGCAACTCTATAATTTTTTTATTTGAATTGAAATTGTTTATCAATGACAATGACATTCTATTCTATAAAATGTGATTGTTATACTCGATGTTATTTTGTGTCCCACTCTAATTTGATGTATGCAATGTAAATGTTAGTAAACTTATATTGTTTATGAAAGTCAATGCAAATGTGTTGCATAAATTGTGATTGTTACACCTAGCTTGCTCTAGCTACAATTGATCAGTTGCTTTGAGTTCAATTCTTAATGCCTACCAATCCTTTCAATTCAATAGGAACAACCTGTTCATGATGTTTATAACTTGGTTGAACTTATTTGTTATTAGTATAATGATTTAGTTTCTTTTGTTTACTTTACGGATAAAAATTGTTTTACAATTGGATATTAAGGGGCTCCACAGTGGGGCCCACTGAGGACTACTTATGTCCCCACTACTGGACCCATACTATGTGATTACCTTTTTATGATTGTCATATAATCTACATACTAAAAATACATTCTAAGCTGATAATCTAACATTTGAAACTGCATAAGAAGACATTTCATATAGTCACTCAAAATGTCTACTAGGCATGTCTAAATTCAACAAGGATTGAAATCTGATTCAATTTTGTTTATAACAATTATTATGTTTATAATACCTAACTTGCCACATTGACAATTCCAACATATATATTCTTATCATAGATTCAAAGATAAATTAATTAAATAGGATATAACACTCCAATGAACTCAATCTTATACAATATTTCAGAAAATACATTCTAAGTTGATAATCTAACATTTGAAACTGCATAAGAAGAAATTTCATATAGTCACTCAAAAGGTCTACTAGACATGTCTAAATTCAACAAGGATTAAAATTTGATTCAATTTTGTTTACAACAATTATTATGTTTATAATACCTAACTTGCCACGTTGACAATTCCAACATATATAATCTTGTCATAGATTCAAACATAATTAATTATAAGATATAACATTCCAAGGAACTCAATCTTATACACTATTTCATAAAATACATTCTAAGCCGATAATCTAACATTTGAAACTTCATAAGAAGACATTTCATATAGTCACTCAAAAGGTCTACTAGACATGTCCAAATTCAACAAGGATTGAAATCTAATTCAATTTTGTTTGCAACAATTATTATGTTTATAATACCTAACTTGCCACATTGACAATTCCAACATATATGATCTTATCATAGATTCAAAGATAATTAATTATAAGATACAGGATTCTAAGGAACTCAATCTTATACAATATTTCAGAAAACACATGTACAAGGATATTGGCTTGATAAAGTCTATAAACAAAGTACAATAATCTCACACAACAATATAACAAAAAAATATTACCAACCACATAGCGTGCTTCATGTAAAGAAATACTAGATATAATCTTTCCTTTTTTATATTAACAGCTCAATTGAAATTTAATTTTAGTTTAATGACGAAGATTTATTCTTCTAAATTGCTAGAACATACTTAAAATCATATATAATAGATTTACATTTAAATCTAATTTTGATTGAACTTTATATTATGAAACAATTCAGAGGTTGCCTCTACCCTTGCAAAAGTTAACATGTTTCCATGTCTAATCTCAAGATAATTTTTTGGGGTTCACATCTTAAAAAGACATGTATAGTTTTTACCAATTATAAGAATTCACTCTCCCTTTGTAAACTAGAAACCACATTAGATTTATCATAGATGTTTATAATGTCAAAAAATTATATGATTCAATTTATTAAATACTAATTAGATTATATTGGTTAAATTTCAATTACAAGTAGTTAACACTCAAAACATAATTATAGTTGATTATGAGGGCATTGCTAGGGAGGCATGCCAAGGGAGGTTGAAGGAGTGAAGGGCAGAGATGAATGTGAGGTATGTTTGGATGGATGAATACAAAAATGTAATGGGAATAAAGGAAAACTATAGTATGAAGGTACTTACATAATGAAAGAGGCCATTCAATGGCAAATGGTCAAACATTGAAACGAGCACGTCATGAACAAGTTGGACCAATTGAACTACAACATGTCCCATAGATAATGTGGCATACAATTTTATTTTTAATTCTCATCCATGTGGACCTGCCAAGGTAGG
>VDFB02387269.1:41584-73235 GCA_007258455.2 Sequoia sempervirens
ATATGTTGTATTAGAAAGGGTTGGAATATTTGTACCATACTGTTGTTTCAAGTTATATATAAATTTCATAATGTTGTTTCAGAAATGCTTATACCAGCATACATCTAAATAAGTTGAATGTAAATGAAGAAGGCTATAGGAAACTTATGTATCTATCTCTGCAATATACATATATAGTATTAGAAAGGGTTGAAAATATTTCTACCATACTGTTGTTTCAAGTTATATATAAATTTCATAATGTTGTTTCATAAATGCTTATAACAGCATACATCTAATTAAGTTGAATGTAAATGAAGAAGGCTATAGGAAACTTATGTATCTATCTCTCTGTGCACAATATATATATGTTGTATCAAAAAGGGTTGGAAATATTTGTACCATACTGTTGTTTCAAGTTATATATAAATTTCATAATGTTGTTTTAGAAATGCTTATAACAGAAGTAGGAGTCTATCATTATCATAGTTAGTTGTAAGGGAGAATGGCTGATATTGGGACGGGGTTGTGTCGTGGGTATATTGGGTGACAACAAGTGTAGGTGGAATGACATGTATGTATGCAATTGTTTTTGAAGAAAATCATGATACATATGAACATGAAGCAAATCAGGATACATATGAACATGAAGCTTTTGTAAAAACTCGTAAATGTAATTAATTTGAATCTAAATGAACAAGGCATAGGAAACATCAATTTCTATTTCAATGCATTAAAAAATGAAGCAGGTTTCAAAACAACATACCATGGAAGCTGAAGGGGGTGGCTGTAGAAGTTTGGAGGATCCCCCTTGCTTGACTCTCAAACAAGTTTCTCCAACAGAAACTAATTGTGAAATGTTAAATGGTTAGCTTACATCACACAATTTTGGTCTCTTGTATAAATAATTAAGTTGTATAAATTTGAATAGGTAAGTGCAAGTGGAGATATTTGAATTCTGGGAAGGAATTTGAGGTTGCATTGAAGGAATTAATGGTAAAAGTGATATGAAATGGGTATGTACAAAATCCAATTGGTGATTTGAAAGGTGATTTTTAAAAAATTGAAATTGTTGATTGTTTTAATATTTTGTTGTGATTAATTTAATATCATATAAAATTGTGAAGTATAGTTGATATAATTAGTCGTTCTTTTGTAAATTGTATTGCACAGTGAGCCTAAGAATTCAATTTTGCATTTTTGCAAGTAAATTACAAAAAAGCCTGATGTAGATGGACATATTGGAACTAGTAGTTTGTCAATGAGGAATTAATAATGGAACATGTTCTATTGTAATATGTTAAAATGTATTTCCAATTTGGCCAGTTGACAATGACTTTTGTACAAGTCAACTCACTTTAACTCATTTTTAATGCAATAAAACATATATTTTGGAAATAAATATATATCTACGCATTAACCTATTTTTGGAAAGGTGGCAAACAATATTTATATTGTGGAAATAAATATATCTATTTGCATTCACCAAATTTTGGTAAGGTGGCAAATAAATACTCTATCTATGATAGGACGTAATTCTAATTTAACTTGAACCTATTCTATCATATTAATAGAAAAATTTGAAAAAAAATTTGGGTCTTTTATTGTTACTAAGTGGGCCCCAAGCTGTCACCTACTACTCCGACTGGCCTAGACCCCACACTATGGAAGCCCCTCTCATACATGACCATTTGGAGTCTGACACACTAGTTTTTGTATATATGTGATTAAACACCTCCTGGATTCCTTGTTTGGAATTTGAAACATAAAGGGTTTCTCAAGTATTTCAATGGAAATTTCCTCTTTTTTTTGTATTAAACAAAGCTAGATTACATAAGAAAATAGTAGTACAATAAGGAACTGCACAAAAAAAAGAGAAAAAATTAAACAACAAATCGCAAGGAAAGACTACATCCAAAATACATCATAATAACAACCTCCAGCTAGGGAAACCATGTCCATCCAAAAATTGCGATCAAATAACATTGTAAAGATCCTAAGAATTTTTAGCTTCTGGCTTTGATTGTGTTATAGTTTTTGTCATCAACTTATTGTAAAGATCCTTAAATTTTGAATTTGAATGAACTTTGAATTTGTGCAAATGTCCCCTTCATGAAGCTATAAAAACTAAAATTTAATGGCCTCCAAGTGACTCCTATATTTTGCATTCCTTTTATTGTCGCCTTTAGCTGAGAACACAAATAGATAAACTGAAAAATAATGTCAGAGTAAAGCCTTAGCATTCCAACTTCGTGATGAACATGCTTAGAAAACATTGACAAACATGGAATTTTCCTCTTGAGAACCTAATATATCTGAAACCTGACTTTTATGTTTCTATGATTTTTATCTCTTTAAAAAGTTATCATAGAAATGAGAATCGTGTCATCATCAAACTAAAATTTGTGTACATTTGTCCTCCAATATAATTTGTGCTCTTTGGGTTTCCTCCAGTTCATAAATCGATCGGAAAGAGCTATGTCAGGAGATAGTTGTTCTTGTTAGTGTTTAGATCATAAATGACATAATCAAGAATACACAACACAATAGACAATTAACACAGCAATTTACCCTGGGAAAACCCTCCTTCTTGAGGGAGAAAAATCCAGCAAAATGTATCTCTTATATATAGAACAAATAAGAGCAGAAATCTGCTTTACAAATCAGACCCTTCTCAAGGATGAACTTGACACAATAAATGATGAGAATCGCTTCTTGATACAATCGAATATGAATCTCCTTGAAGTTGAGTTGTTGTTACAAAATTTATGATCTGCTAGTGGTGGTGCGAGCTTCTTCTTGAGAATGTGAATTGAATGAAGAAATGAATTGATGATTCGATGAACCAACTTCACCTTGTATATATACAAACCAAGGTGTCTCTTCATTTGAGTCAGCCTCTTTGAAGAAAATAGAAAAATAGAAAATATAATTTGCACATCAAGAAGGCCGACCTGCCTTGAGCATCTTTTCATTTAACTTTATTTAGAACATGAAGGCTGACCTGCCTTTAATTAAGAAAATAGCTTTGGAAGCTATAAAACACTAACACTCCCTCTTAGCTAGGGAGGTATATTCCAAATATCCTCATCATGGAGTCTCTCAACATGACACCCATAATGGCTACACCCATTTGTGGAAAGTAGTTCATCACGGAGTCTCTCAACGTGATGTCGTCATGGAGTCTCTCAACATGACATCCACCATGACTACTCCCATGTGTGGAAAGAAACACATGTACAAGTGTTCATCATGGAGTCTCTCAACATGACGTCCACCATGGCTACTCCCATGTGTGGAAAAACACAAGTACAAAGGGTTCATCATGAAGTCTCTCAACGTGATGTCGTCATGGAGTCTCTCAACATGACGTCTCATCTCAGTTTCAAAGATGAACAAGGGCTTGAACCTCATATTTCTCTGTCTCAGAGAAATATACACTACAAGGGCTTTTACCTCATATTTCTCCATCTCAGAGAAATATACACTACAAGGGATTTCACCTCATATTTCTTTGTCTCAGAGAAATATACACTACAAGGGCTTTCACCTCATATTTCTCTGTCTCAAAGAAATATACACTACAAGGACTTTCACCTCATATTTCTTTGTCTCAGAGAAATATCATTACAACAGATCTTCATGATGATGAGACTCACTCTGAAGCTCCAAGTACTTGCATCAACCTCCTAACCTCCTCGTCCAAGGTTGCCTCTGTTGGTTTGTCAGACTCCCTCTAAATGTTATTTCCTCCTCTTTGAAGAAATTGGTTGCAATTTGTATAGGTTCTTCCTCTTCGAGAGATGTCTCCAGTGAAGTTATGTGTCACCAACTCAGTCTCATGGCTGCAACCTATGTCTCCATGATCATCCTGTGTGATTTCCTCACGGGATGCATCAAGCTTTTCCTCCCTTAAATTCCTTATGCAATCTCTCATCATCTTTTACTCCTCAATCTGTCCTGGAAGCATCTTAGAGAAATTAATACTAATTCATAAAATTAAACTATCCTGAAGAGAAATACCAATGCATATATGATTCACTATTCCCAATTGCATGAACTACATAAAATTTATTCAAAGGTATAGACATAAAATACTTATCTCTTTAATAGCACTCTTCAGTTCTATTTCAAGTGTTTGTCTTGTGCATCCTTGTTGCAAGACCTGATTAACATGTGATGCCAGTATGTCGATTCCTCCAGGTATTAATGGTGTTAGCAACAAGGATCCTCATAGAGTGAAGAATCATCAACACTAATGACCATACATAGGTCCATCTTCATGTCCAAATCAAGTCCACGCATATAGCAGCAATAACACGTCAGAGCTTTTTCCTTCTACACACCGATATTTCTTCCTTGTATTTTATCGTGAGATTTTTCCAAAGAAATCAATACTCTAAATGAATACACTGCTTGACCCAATAATCTAACCTGGCACCAAAAGCATGACTCTTTGGTTGTATTCGCACTGGCCACGACTATGTAGAAAGGGACAATAAGAATAACCCCACAACTCCTTTAAAAATGAATGGATGTCATGAGCAGCGACTGGTCCACTACAAATGTTAATAGTTGCTCTTGTACGCGTACCCAAGTTTGTCTCGTCCAAGGTATAAAGTCATATATATACAAGTTCAGATCTTCAGATTTTCCCGTTCTTCTATAGCTTGAACTCTCCCGCCAATGCAATGAACGATGTCAACAATTCAAACTGAGTAAGATACATGATGGCACTGTATCACCTGTGCCTGACACACACACACACACACACACACACACACACACACACACACACACACATATATATATAACCACCATTTCACTATCAGATTATAAAAAGACTTTAGAAAGCATTAACGAAACATATAAGGAGAATATTTCTGCCAAAGCACCCGATAATAATATTGCCGCCACTGATAACGAACCGAGAATGTTTCAGCATTGATCATAATAGAATTTGGAACTAACAGGATGCACGATACTTTCGCCAATGAATAAATTACAGTTCGTCTCTTTCAAAGCCCATAGAGTAACAGTTGCGTCTCCCTTCTAGACGCCTAATGTAATAACAATTCCATTGCTTACACATATACACAATCTTTATTCTCGCCTTTGATTTCTCTTTCGTCCCAAATCACCTTAATGAATCGATCTCATATGAACATTCCCAACAAAGTTAAACTGGACTGTGTTGGGTAAATCATTACATCTTCTCAAGTCGACCATGTTTAGGTTTTTGTCCAAACATGGCACACATCCTCTGAGAGGCTACGTTCTCAAATGATTCCATAACCAAAGTTCAAAATTTCTCCATTCTTCTGTATATTTGTGTTTCTCCTTCATATCGGCCCAGAATTATAATACTGTCTTGGACTCAACAATTCATTCGATGATCTTTCCTTAATCTAAATTGACGCATCTGACTCTTCTCGAGCTTGATATTGAATTGTATTCACAAAACCCAAATTGCTTTGTCAAGTCTAATCAAGATATTCCAGAACCTTGCTCTGATACCATGTTAGTGTTTAGACCAGAAATGACATAAGCAGGAATACACAACACAATAGACAATTAACACAACAGTTTACCCTGGGAAAACCCTCCTTCTCGAGGGAGAAAAATCCAGCAAAATGTATCTCTTATATATAGAACAAATAAGAGCAGAAATTTGCTTTACAAATCAAACCCTTCTCAAGGGTGAACTTGACACAATAAATGATGAGAATCTCTTCTTGATACAATCGAATATGAATCTCCTTGAAGTTGAGTTGTTGCTGCAAAATTTATGATCTACTACTGGTGGTGCGAACTTCTCCTTGAGAATGCAAATTGAATGAATAAATGAATTGATGATTTGATGAACCAACTTCACCTTGTATATATTACAAACCAAGGCGTCCCTTCATTTGAGTCAAACTCTTTGAAGAAAATAGAAAAATATAAAATATAATTTTCACATCAAGAAGGCTGACCTGCCTTGAGCATTTTTTCATTTAACTTTATTTAGAACATGAAGGCCAACCTGCCTTTAATTAAGAAAATAGCTCCCGAAGCTATAAAACATGGCAAAGGCTATTCAACCCCCAAAACGGCATGGGGCATCGGATGTCAGATGCCTATGCCCTATGAACCATACCATTAAAACATTGAAATCTATGCAGAAAAATGTGTGGCTTTGGCATTTTGATTCTCGAGCACAAACGTACAGCAATATCGATCTCCCAACAACAAAAAAATAGAGGTTATATATATATATTTGTTTAATATATTAAAAATATATTTTATTAACTTTTTATAAAATATTAACAATATAATAATTTTATTAATATATTAAACAAATATATATATATACTTTTTAATAAAAAATTTAAAGATTTTAATGGTGTATTAATAAAAAAATATTAAAGAGTTTATATATATTAAAAAAATTGTAAAATTATTTTTAAACAAATAAAATAAAATAATATTTAATAAATACAAATAAATTAATTTTGAAGTAAAATGAAGTAATGCTTAAGCATATAAAAATAATTTTATTATATAAAAAATGAAATAAAATAAAATCATTTTTAATAAATATACTAACTCAAAATTGATATTAGATATATTCATATTAATTAAATAAATTTTTAATCAATTTTTTAATTTAAATTCTATAAAATATTCAATAAATAATATAAGAATTATATAATTTGTATTTAAAATTACATAATTTATTTTATTTTTTGAAATATATATAAAATTGGTTATTTTAACCATTTTTTATACATTTAGTATTAATATTTCTACATCTTTTAACAATTCAATAAATAATACAAATAAAATTCAATTAAAAGATATCTAAAACCTTCATAATATCCATTGTGTTCAATTATACTTATTCAAATCTAAATAAAATAGTTTTACTTTAAGTTTTTATTTATTATTGATTTACAATATTAACAATTATTAACAATTTATTTTATTAATAAAAAAGTACATCAATAAAATAAATTATTATATTAATATATCTTTTTTAATAATATAATTTTTTTAATATTGTGAAGGTTATTAATAATTGTTAAAAAATTATATTAATATTATATAATTTTTATATTATTTATATTATTATTTATTGAATATTAATTGTTATGTAAAATATATCATAAGTAAAACTAGTTTATTTAGATTTGGATAAGTATGATTGAACACAATGAATATTGTGAAGGTTCTACACATCTTTTAATTGTATTTTATTTGTATTTTGTATTGGATTGTTAAAAGATGTAGAAATCTTAATATTAAATGTATAAGAAAATGGTTAAAAAATTGCATATATTTCAAAAAAATAAAATATATTATGTAATTTTAAATACAAATTATATAATTCTTATATTATTTATATTATTATTTATTGAATATTTTATAGAATTTAAATTAAAAAAATTGATTAAAAAATTATTTAATTAATATGAATATATCTAATATCAATTTTGAGTTACTATATTTATTAAAAATGATTTTATTTTTTTATTTTTTATATAATAAAATTGTTTTTGTATGTTTAAGCATTATTTCATTTTACTTCAAAATTAATTTATTTGTATTTATTAAATATTATTTTATTTTATTTGTTTAAAAATAATTTTACAATTCATCCACAAATAAAAGGAGGGGTAAAAACTTTATTAATAATCAGAGAACAATATTACAAAGCATCAACAGGCCAACGCCCAAGAACCGCCAAAACCAAACAAGGAACAAGAGACCACATCATTCAACAGTACTAGCATTTCCATCTGCAGTAAGAATCCCCTCCAAGTCGCGACGGAGCTCCAGAGAAACCTATCCCAACTCAGCAACATTCCAACCCTCTATATGATTAAAAGCCCAATGAGCCAGACAATCAGCTGCTCTGTTCCACTCCCTCGGAATGTGAACGAAGGACACCATCTCCATCAAAGAGCTAATCTGCAAAATCTGCTGAACCAACCTAGTCAACTTCCAGTGAACATCAGACACCTTTCGATCCTTCAGCAAATTTATCATGACTTGTGAATCAGATTCACAGAAAACCTTACGCCAGCCCAAAGAAAATGCCCGCTCAAAAGCATATAAGATTGCCAAACCTTCCATAAGATTAATGGGTTGCACCCCCTCATGAACAAAAAAGAAGAAAATCGTTGATCCCAAAGTCTCTGCCAATCCCCCCAACCCCAGTAGGCCCAGGATTACCCCGAGAAGATCCATCTGTGTTGATCTTCAAAATGCCATCTAGGGGGGGCATCCATCTATCGATCCTAAGAACCCTCTGCCGCAGGAGGCGACCTTTCCTGAGGCTAGCAGTCGTCAAAGATGATCCATGAATCCCCAATCTATCCACCACCCCAGCATCCCCTTTCCCCAAGGGAAACCCAACATCACATTTAGCAGCCACCATTTCCTGAATCATACCCAGAATTCTTTGCCAAACTTGTTGCACAACCATCTTCTCACCACAAAAAATCCTACGATTCCTCTCCAACCAAATCTGCCATAGGATGAAAATAGGTCCCACATACCACACATCCTACAGAAAAGAGGCAACCGAATGAGGCCTACCCAAATTGCTCCAAAAGTCAATCAAGGAGGAGGCATGAACACAGGAATAGTTCCACACTCCCCACCAGAAATGCCACAGCTGTGAAGCAAAGGAACAACGAAAGAACAAATGAGCGGACTCCTCCTCCCGTCCCCCACAAAGAACACAAACAGAGGGACCTTGAAAACCCCGCTTTTGAATGTTGTCCCAAGTCAAACATCTATTCCAGGCCAAGGTCCAAACAAAACAGTTGCACTCTGGCCAAGAAAACTTGTTCCATACTCTCCTCCACCAGGGAACCTCCATCCCCTCCAACTTACGAGATAACAACACCTGATACCCCAAAGCAACAGAATAAACCCCCTTAGGATTAGGAGACCAAAAGAGGACATCTGCATCCAGGAGGGAACTGCAGTGCCTATTAGAGAGGAGATTGTGAAGCTCCGCACACTCTTCATTCAAACCAACATCAGGCCATTCATCAGGACGCTTCCATCTCGCCCGCACCAGCTGGTCATTAACAGAGAAGGCCATAAAATCACTCACCCTAGACCAACCAGCCGCAAGAAACCTCTGGCACAGAGTCAACAGATTAGGGTACTGAGAAGTAATAGGAGGAAAACCATCCCAAGAATTAGACCAAAAATGAGCCTTCGACCCCCCCTGCGAATCCAGAAAAGGCCCTCCTTAACAAGCGTCGCACCTTTCTTAAGCGTATTCCAAATCATCGAACCTCTCCTCTCCAGGGGAAGTCGGGGAATATCCTGCCAAGCCACACCAAGGAAGTATTTATGAGATAAAATCCTAGCCCAAATCTGATCCTGCTCCACACACCATCTCCAATACAGTTTAGCCGCCAGCGCCTCCCCGGTCAAGGACGATTGCCTTAACCCAAGGCCACCGAACTGACGTGGACTACAAATAGTATCCTAGTTAACAAGGCTCCACTTTGAAGACAACAAACTACCAGCCCAAAGAAACTGCCTGACTAAAGAGTCTAAATCCTTAACAAATCCCATCGGGGCCACCTGAAGCATACATCTGTAGGTGGGGAGAGCCTGCACCACTGACTTGAGCACTTAAACCCGGCCAGCAAAGGATAACCACCTATGAGTCCAGTGATTCACTTTCACCTGAAATTTATCCAAAATATTCTGCCAAGAAGCCTTAGGCAACCTACCAATAGAGATAGGCATACCAAGATAGATCAAAGGAAGATCCCCAATTTGAAATCTCAAGATATGGGCAATCCGCCGCTGAATGGGCACCGGGGTGTTAAAGAAGAAAATGGAGGACTTGTCTTCATTAATCCGTTGACCCGAAGTAGCAAGATACACATCCAACACCTTGCGCAAAATGGAAGCTTCCCTAACAATAGCCATGCCTATCAGAGCCATGTCATCCACAAATTGTAAATGAGACTGTAGGGGCAAATCGCCTCCCCACCACCACCCCTGAATAAGACCCAGATCAACATTCCTTCTCAACAGATGCCCCAAACCTTCCATAAGAAGAATAAACAAATACGGAGAAAGGGGATCTCCCTGCCGCAAACCACAAGAAGCACCAAACAACTCGAAATTCTCACCATTAGTTAACACAAAGAAGGAAAGCGAGGTAACACAACTCATAACCCACTGAATCCAATCATTTCCAAAACCAAAAGCACCAAGCATCCGCTGGAGGAAAGACCACCGAACATGATCATAAGCCTTAGCCATATCTAACTTGATGAACATTGCCTTATCTTTGGAATTGGCCATCGAGTGAATGGTTTTTGAAGCTATAACAACCCCATCCAAAATTTGCCTACCTTCCACAAAGCCACTCTGTTCCTCTGAGATCAACATTCTCAACCACTTTTTTAATCTCTCAGCAATCAACTTGGTAATAATTTTGTAGATCACATTGCACAGGGAAATAGGCCTAAATTAACTTAACCTATCTGCCCCATCACATTTAGGTATGAGAGAAAGAAAGGTAGCATTCAAATCCTGAAGCATCTACTTGTTCTTCTGAGATTCCTGAACCACAGCCAATAAATCCAACTTAATAATATCCCAGAATTCCTGAAAGAATTCAATCGGGAAACCATCAGGTCCAGGAGCCTTCCCCTTCTTCATCTGAAACATAGTCTCCTCCAATTCTTCCAAAGAAATGTCCCCCATGAGATGCTCATTCATTTCCCTTGTGACCAAAGAAGGAATACAGGAAAGAACTTGTACCTCTTCAACAGAACCACCATGTCTATCCTCCCTAAATAAATATTCAAAATACTGAACAACTTCATTCAAGATTTCCTAAGAAGAGGAGAGTTGCTCCCCTCTTTCATTAACCAGAACCAAAATAGAATTCCCCTGCCTCCTGGCTTTCACTGAGTTAAAGAAGAAAGCAGTATTTTTATCTCCTTCCTGAAGCCACTCAATTCTGGCCTTCTATTTCCAAAAGACTTCCTCTCTCAACTCACACTCCTCCAACATCTTTAGAGCCCTAGCCTCATCCTGGAGCAAGTCAACCATCACTCCCTCTTCCCTGATCACCCTAGTGATACCATCCAATTCAGCTTGAGCATGAGCCTTATCCTGGAAAATGTTTCCAAAGCACTATCTATTCCAACGTTTGAGCTTATATTTGGTAAATTGAAGCAATTTAGCAAAAGTATACATTGTCGTACCAAGTGTCAGTCTGCCGAGCTTCCACCAATCAGCCACATGGACATGTAAAGATGGGTCCCGTAGCCACATGAGTTGAAACTTGAAGGAAGGAGAGCGAGGCACACGAGCATAAGAAATGGCAAGCTTGATGGGCCAATGATCCGAGCCCCTCCAATCCAAGATTTCAAAACTAGAGGACCACAATCCACCAATCCAATAGCAGGAAACCAGGAAGCAATCCAGCCTTTTTGTAATGCAATTATCCCCCGTCCTCTGATTATTCCAAGTAAACCAACCATTAATGGGCTTGATGTCAACCAAATTCAAAGCAGAGATGTTGTCTTGAAGAAGTAACGCCGAGGGATCCAACCTTGCATTACCTCTCCGCTTCTCAGTCAACTCAGCAATGGCATTGAAGTCGCCAACCATAATCCATGGATGAAGAGGAACCATGCTATGCACATACCTAATATGATACCATAGCAACTGCTTGCCAAGAAGATCCACAGGAGCATAAATATTAGAGAAAAGGACATACTCTCCCATTTCAAACCAAGAGGCCACCATAGAAATGGAAGACTTAAAGGATATCCACCAGAGAGGGCGGACCTTCTGAGGGTTCCACAAACAAGCCACACCCCCAGCTGAACCAATGGTACCAATGCACTGGCACTCACCACTCACCCATAACTTGGGCATCATACCTATCATACCCTTAATCGATAACTTAGTCTTCTATAGGAAAAGAACATCAGGAGCATTACTTCTAATTAAATCATGAACAAATTTTTGTTGAGGGCCGCTGTTCAAGCCCCTCACATTCCATGATAAAACAATCATTTCAGGGGATTCAAGAAATGAGAATCTAGAGTCTTGACTGACCCTGACTCCACCAAATTTTCCCCTGTTAACTTAATCTTTTCCAAATCCTTCTTATGACCAAGCTTGGAAGATTTCTCTCCCTCCCCTTTTTTTAAGTCATTTTGATGAAGACCCAAAGGAGAGGGAGACTTGACACTCCTCCCAATATCAATACCAACATTCGAAACCAAAGGAGACCCATCCCCACCATCCTTCTTCAACTCAGCTACAGGAATTGACTCCACTAGAACACCCATGCGAAGATCTGTGACCATCTGAGAAACCCCAACATCCTGTGCATCCTGAGTAGCCTCAGAAAGGAGACCTAGCTGGCCTATACTTAGAGATCCCTGATCAAGGTTTACCAAACCCGGATTCACTTCCTGCTGGCTAAGATCATCTAACACCTCAAATCTGTTAAAAGTATCCTCATCTTGTCTCTCCTTCAAGGTCCTCTTTTGACCCCTATTCCTATTGTGATCCCTGACAGGGACATAACCATTTGCATCAGCCCCATCTTTAGGGATAAGATCCTTCCCCCTATCAGCCATAGGTGGGTTGCATGGAGGCTGAGAAGAAGGGGGCTCCATAGGCCTAGCCTTTGGACAACATCGCAACAAGTGACCATATTCATGACAAAGATGACATCAGAAAGGGAGGGTCTCATAATCCAAATGCTGCACCCAAGAGTAAGAACCCACACACATATCCACAAAATCTGGCAAGGGTTTGCTCAAATCAATTTCAACACAAATATGGGCATAAGTCATTACCTTTCTATCCAGAGTTTGTTGCGAGGAGTCGACTGGTTTTCCAAGCAAAGATGCTATCAACTGCAGAACATCATCATGATAGCATTCCATAGGAAGTCGAGGAAGCCGGACCCAAACCGGAACACGATTCGGCAGCTCCTCTGAAGGATTGAAACCCGCATGCCAGGGCTTGATAAACAACCCCACTTGGTTAAAAAAATAGGGACCACCCTCAAAGACCTTATTTTGATTAGCCATGCAATCAAAAGTGACCATGAAGTAATTGTTAGCCAATAACATAATGTCCATTTCACCCTCTGGCAACTAAGTCCGTCGAGCCCAAGACATCAAAAATTGAGGAGAAACCCTCATCCTCAAAAATTTGCAATATAAAGAATGCTTGGAATAATATTCAATATCTTCAGCTATCATCTTAGGTGGAATGACCAGCTTGGGTCTCTCTTTGTACCACTCAAGACATCCATTAACTTTGGTGATACGAGATCCCCCGGACATACGAACACTGCCATCATCCGAATCCTGAAGGAAAAGGCTATTGTCAATAACTTTTGTTGCATGCAACAACAACTTTGACCCAATAGCGGAACGAAAGTCCATGCCTAAAGGGCCCAGCAAAGTCTCCCCCAGAGACATTGAGGCAGCAAAGCCAGAGATGACCATGCAAGGCCGAACACCAACCCTTCCACCAAACACACCACCTCTCACCACACGCACCCCACACCACACTACCACTCAGAATTAGAGGTAACAATGACCCCTTTCCCTCTGCACACCCCTAAAATGTCAATCCCCCAGCAACCAAATCATGATGTACTCTGCATGCACTAATTCGCCAAGCTCCCGCATGATGACACCACAAAGACAAATAAGGCTAAGGATCCCCGAAAGACAAAATGCAACTAAGCCAAAGATCTAGCCACAAACACCGGCAGACAATAATACGACACACCAAAATGAATAGCCTCAAAGCCGCCAACAAAGCATGCCCCAACCACGCAGAAATTCGTACAGGAGTCTGATCACGAAGCTCGCGCTCTATGCCCCGCCGTCCTGAGTTGCGCACGCCAAGACCATCATCATATCATTACTTCCAATTTGAATGTTAATTTTCAATTTTACAATTTTTTTAATATATATAAACTCTTTAATATTTTTTATTAATACACCATTAAAATCTTTAAAAAAATTATTAAAAAGCTTATATATATATTTGTTTAATATATTAATAAAATAGTTTATATTGTTAATATTTTATAAAAAGTTAATAAAATATTTTTTTAATATATTAAACAAATATATATAACCTCTATTATTTTTTAGCTGGGAGATTGATACTGTTGTACGTTTGTGCTACTACTATAGGTTTGTGCTACTATTGTTTGTCTATGCAGGTGACAATTTGCACTGGGCATCAATGGGCATCCGACATAGAGAGTGCCAAGGCTATCCAACCCCCAAAACGGCATGGGGCATGGGATGTCGGATGCCTATGCCCTATGACCCATATGATTAAAACACATAAATCTATGTAGAAAAGTGTGTTGCTTTGGTGTTTTGATTCTCGAGCACAAACGTACAACACATACAGTGCCACATCTGATGGTTGTGCCCATGCAAACCCCCTACAGTCCTAACGGTTTCCTGTGCAAACCCCCCCTATAGTCCTACTAACGGTTTATGTTGTGTCGTGCACCTGCTACTGTCCGGTTATCACATCACCTCCAGTTCCTGTGTAAGTAATTAAATTATATTGGTATCTTAATATTTCAAACATTAAAATATATCAATGTTTATAAATGAATTATTGAATATATTAAAAGTCAAAAAAAGCTACTCAAATAATAATAATAAGTAGAATTTTAAATATATAATATATAACTTAAAATAAAATAATTATTAATTCAATAGAATGATTTGAAATTGATATTTCTTATTTTAAAAATATACATTTAAGATATAAATATTAGTCATTAATTTTTTAAGTTATCATTATAATCAGTAAATGTATATTTTTAAAGTACGAAATATCAATTTCAAACCATTCTATTGAATTAATAGTTATTTTATTTTAAGTTATTTATTTATATATATATATATATATATATATATTTTAAATTCTACTTATTATTATATGAATAGCATTTTTTTGTCATTTAATATATTCAATAATTCATTTATAAAACATTGATATATTTTAATGTTTGAAATATTAAGATACCAATTTTAAATTCTGCCATTTTAAAAAATCATCAGGAGACTTACTTATTATTTATTACTCCTTTCAAAAATTACTGTATTATGGACTATATTAATATAATTTAATTACTTACACAGCACGTGGAGGTGACGGCACAGCAGAAACCATTAGCAGGACTGCAGGGGTTTGCACGGGCACAGCCATTGGATGTCGGATGCCCATCGATGCCCGGTGCAAATTGTCACCTGCATAGACAGTGCCATTGGATGTCGGATGCCCATCGATGCCTGGTGCAAATTGTCACCTGCATAGACAATGTCGATAGCCTTTGCCATAAAACACTAACAGTTCTGAAACGTACACAGTAGGAGGTTGCGCAATCAAAAGATCGATCTAGTTCAAATTTAATTATTAAAAGAGTGCTCTCCCTCGGGCGTGATCGAAGGTCATCAAGCTACTTTTTAGGCCTTTTAGAATAAAACAAGTGAACGAGCACTAAGAAATTGGAAGTTCCATGAGAATGGCGTGGTCTTCATTTTAAATGTAGCATAACAACACCATACAAATGAATGATAATAGAATCTAAAATTGTAAATATAAGCTTATTGTGTTGTTTTTCTTTTTTGAAGTAAGTTCAAGGGAAGATAAGAGCAATTTCCAAAGATGAATTAGAGGAACAAAGATGTGTTGGAGTAGTGATGGCATGTAGGAGCAGCGAAAGGAGTGATGGTGGAAAAGGGTAGAACCATTAATGGCGACAAGGATTTGTGTCGATGACAAGATTCAGACGAAAGGAAGGGCATCACACATAAGGTGAATGTGCTTGCTACTAGAGGGCTTAGGTAAGGTTTTCTCTCCACCACCTCACCCCCTGCCACGACTATGGTGCCTCAGACGCCAACGACAAAAGGTTCGATGGATCCTCTAATTTAAAAGAAATGCAAAAACATGATAAACCCCTTAAATGGCCGTGATGATTTTCGCAGCAAACGAATTTTGAAAAACCACCTTAATCTTTCCCCATTATTTGAGGCTAGATGTTCAGTTATAGCTAGTACAACGAAATTGTTGATAGTTGTAGTTTAAGGTATTTCAAAACCTAAACCCCTAATTTCTTCTACTTAGCTAGTTGATACTCCAACTTCCTTTTCCTTGGGCGACACACTAGTGGTTTTAGTGGCTAAGTTTCTCCATTTCCATGTTTTGAATGATTGTGTTAATGCAATTTTGGACAATAGTGGCTATTGTCTCTTGTTTTCAAGTGCTTGGAAAAGCATCCTCCCTTTGCAAATTTTGTATCCTGGACTAAAACAATATGGAGCAATATGGTAGCCCTTTCTATGGAGATCTTATATCATGGCTTTTTCATGTATAGTTTAGCTTTATGGAAGATTGCAATTTTGTGCAATAGGAGATCCCTTGGTTCTTTGGAAAACTCGGGCCATTATTTATACTGTAGTAACTTATTTTCACGGAGGCTACTATCATTACCAAAGTTTCAAGTTGATTGCACCTGTATGACCTCCCCTTGGTTACGAGGGACTCTAGACTTATAAAAAACTTGATAGATCAACTAGGTGCATTCGTAAAACTCGACTTGGAACAGATAGATACAAAGAGTAGGTATGTGAGGATTTGCACAATGATCGATATATCCAAGCCAATTATTCATATGGTCAAGATTCACGCTTCTCATGCACATGGACCCAATTCTTGATCTTTGAAGGGATGCCTCTAAGGTGGTTTCATTGTATGATCGGTCACAAAATATCAAGGGGTTAATCCAAGATTTCTACTGGTCTTCAAACAGTCAACCCTAATAACTGGATGAGGCTACTCTGAAAAACACTTCATCCATCACAACCATGGGCAATTTTTTGAGCGAACTATGCCACGCTCCTCTTAGCCTCAGAATCTGAACAGAGGGCTTGGAGTTCAAACTAAGTTTCCTACAGTCTCAAACAAGGATTCAGCTCATATTCCCTCAACGATCCAAATTTAGGAATTTGGACCTGGTGAGAAACCTATAATATTGAAGAAATTATGCAAATACAGTTCGGCAAACTCATTAAGAGATGTATGCCTTTGCAAAACTGCTTTATTAGCTTCAAGTTTGAATGTTTATACATTTTCCAAGAACATCAAAGCTTACCACATCCTTGGAAGTCAAAATGGGCAGTTGGATGGGGATTAATTAACTAACAAAACTTAAAAAATACAAAAAAAACTTTTGATTTTGGTACCCCAACTTGATGGGGTCATAACTCCTAGCCCATTGGAAAAAATTCGAACTTCTTGGAACGTTGGAAAGATATTCAAGAGAACTAGTCTGAATTTCTTGGACTGCAGCCTACAACAACTGTTCCAAGAAACCGATGGAAGTCCTCGGGCCAAATTCTGCTCTGAAGGCCTCCAAAAATGCAAATTACTGATACAGAAATTTCTGAAAAAATAGATTTTGTTGGCAATGCATATGCCAACCAAGTGCTCTTGGATTGATACGGGATCACTCAACCCCCATTCAACACTCATAAAGATGCTTTTTCTGTCATGACTCAGTTTTCTTATGTGGTGCAGATTTCCAAAATCTGGGGATCATTTACTCCAGAGGCATTCATAGAAGAGCATGAGTGAACATGGTAGATTTCCTTGAGAATGAAGATAAATTGGTATCATTCCCTAGTATCACTATTATTTCCTAGACAAAGAGCAAAATCACAAAACTAAATTGTGGGGCTACAAGCAAGTGGAGAGGAAGGAAAACAAAAGCAAAGAAATTACAGTTGGAAGCCCATGACTTGGTTGATGAAGGAATTCAATGGACTATGGGTACACTCCTCACCAAGAGTAAGAGGAAGCGATCTTAAAACGCTATTTGAGGAGATGCTACTCTGATAAAGCACAATTATTTTATTTAGCTTTGGTTGGATTTTAGATCTCTGAGTGTTTTCTCAAGGATAGTATAGTTTCTTCAGCTTGTTCTTTGGATTAGTGTAGATTATTCAACTTTCTCCTCTTAGAGTTGTGTTCCATCAATAAACATGTTATATTTTTTGATATTTCATTACAATAGGTGAGGCCCCAATCCATCAATTTACAGATCAAAAGCAAAAGAGCTAGTTCCAAAGATAGCATTTACATTTTCATTATCCTGGCAAATTTGAGTTAGCACCTCAATGGATTTACCAATCCATTTTGATGACAAATGGTTATTGATCAACTATGGTATTGTGAATCTATTTTGTGATAATCTTAACTTCGTTCTTTGTGAAATGCATACCCTTTCGCATCTTATTCCAACAAACTCTTCAATGTCATTGAATCTGACATCATATTTAAAAATATTTGCAATCCAAGTTAGTCTTTCAAGCCCATAATTACATAAAAAGCTCATTTCATGTGTCCTAAAATTAAAAGTTTGCACATTTAAAAGCCAATATTATTTTATTATAAATATGTGATAGCTCAAGATTTAATTTCAAAGTTCTACAAGAAGAAACTTGAGAGTGGCAATTTAAAAAAAAATGGCTGTTACAAAAATCCAAGCATACATTATGAAGTTTTTTGTTTTGCTTTCAGTAATGTAAACCCAACAAAAACCAGCAAGAAGCTAAGAAGGGCAACCCCGGCAAATGTAGGTATTATAATTGCGTATTCCCTAGGTAGGAAATAGTTATGGGCAAAGTGATGTCTGTCCACAAAAGGCTGCAAAAATAGGATAAAAACAAACAAGTTAAGCCTGGTTTGACACTATCAGCTACAGAATACAGAATCAAAAGATACCAAATAGAAAACAATGAGCAATTTTAAGTATACACCAACCAACATGAACAAGGAGAGAGAGATACCAGAATAATCACCCAGAATGTGTAGTAGGCAAATACGAAGAAACTAAAAAAGACCATAAATAAACCAACTGCCTTGTCTTCCAAGTCCATCCCGTAGATCACTTGAGTGAGCCTCTAAAAGACTTAAACCTGTCAAAATAACTAGATGTGTCATTTGAGACAGCACCATTTCCATACACATAAATCTGAGTACTATTGGACTCAAACCTTGTCAAAATAGAACATGTGATTACTGCTAACATTAAATTCTATGTAACCAATAAAATTATCTCAAAGTAATGCATCTATGAGTTATACAAATGCAAATACCTTGATGCATAAAACTATAATGCTATAAAAAGAAAAAATAGATAAGACTTATTCTCTAACGAAAGCACAATATCGAAGCAAATATACACTTCAAAGGTACCCCGGTCAAGCTAAAAATATTAAACAGAACCTGCTGCAAGTTTAAACTATGTCCCTGGACAAATACCTTCTCTGTCTAATATGCTCAAGGTGTTCCTTCAACTCATATTGGTTAGAGTTTTGTATCTCATCAATTCAAGCTATTATGGGGGTGTAGCTATGACTCCTAGGTTTTTTTGCCTTGCTAATGTTTCCTTTTGTCATTTACATGTTTCTGCAGTTGCTATTGGGTTCTGTCTCTGTGTTTGGTGGAGTGTTTTTTGTAGTGGTGTCATTGTTATGTCCTATAATCATTTAGCCAGTGCTTTGCAAAACACTACCTCAAATTTTGTGTGATCTAAAAAAATTCTTAGAAAGGGCTTGCCTTTCACTGAAAGGCTCGAGTTTTTAGTAAATTTTTAAAGGAAAAATCACTTCTTTTATAGATTTTTCCAGCACCTTGCAATATTAATTGTGCATCTTCGACATCAATGACAAAAGCTGTTGTTTTCTTTGACCACCCTATTAGTAGTACTTACAGTTACGTCTAATATAGTTGCTTGTTTGGTTCTCAAATGCTCTTGTGTCGCTTTTTATGCCAATTCCTTACAAGTTGTACTCTAGCAAACTTCTTCTCATCACTAAATCATCATGCAATTTAAACTTTTTATTGACTTGTAACACTATGAGCATCCCCACGTGTAAGTTTAGTCTCCTTAGTGCCCTTTATTTACTCTCATCCTCTATTTCTATGCTAGTTCTTGCATGTTCTTTTAGGCTGCTAGCGTGCTTACCTTCCTCGCACATACTCCTTGTGCATACTTCCCTAATTTTTCCCCATGGAAAAAATGAGCACAATCACATCTGCTTTGAGTTTAGTTGCCGAAACATAAATTAAAAGTCTCTCTTGAATGTGCAGTACATACCAAGTGTAGTAAACAGCATGTCGTTAATGGTTGTGTCTCACCATAGACAAATGATAAGCAACCCTTATGATTGAGTGAATAGTGTAGTGTACATTTACCCCAATTCTGCCCAATTGACTGTGCAAATAAGTGAACATATTTCCTTAAGATTTGCACAGATGGAAAGCTTTAATTGGAGAAGAACAGAATAACGGTTCAATCATGTGGAAACTATTTCATAACAGCAATCAAACTAGATAAATATAAGGGCGATTTGAATCCCCAATAAGTTTCATAAGCCTTGTATGATCAACCCAAACCAGGCATCGGAAGATCATAAACTTCTTGTTAAGAACAAAGGCCATCTCCTTGAAACAACAGTCATTATAAGCATAGTAATGGAAAACTCCAACTGTCTTTAAGATAGGGAACACGCTATATATATGCATGATTCATAACCCTTCATATCTGTTGGTGAAGAACAAGGCTCAAATGATAATAAAAAATCTTATGTCTTCTGGGTTGTCTACCCCAGTACTACCCTGGTTCAAAAGTGAGTTACTGTGGATTACAGAAGAAATTTGGTGCACTAAATCTGGTATGACAGCATCCAAATACAATTCTAAGAGGGAACTTTCAAATTAGATTTTGTATTGAAGTAAACCTGATACAAGAAGCCTAAGGCATTAATCTGTTTATAATAGTAAGCTGAGTTGACAAGGGAAGAATCAATAAGTGTGAGCCCAACTACCCTTATTATTTTTAGTATAAATCCATAGAATAGAGAAATAATGGCAACAATGAACCTACAAAATATGCACATGGCTATGTGGTAGCTAAGAAGTCCCCTTGACATTACATGAATCATTTACAAGCCATGTCATGTCACTATAGACCAAAGTGAAGCACCTATTATAGTCAAATCTCTGTCATAGCTATGAGTAGGAATAAAATCCTAAAATTTACACCCACAGAGCATGACCAAGGCATCACAAAAATGACTTTTGGCCAATTGCAATAACCACTAATGAGCCATTAATGTATTAAAGAGACCTATAAGAATGTTTATGTATCAACCATATGGCCGACCATCTTCACATTTGATTACATAAGCCATCACCTTGTTTACACAAGAAAAATCCTAAATATTGGCATTATGAGTGTTCTAAAAAAACCATAGGTGAGTCACTAATCCCTTTGAACATTGAGAAGATCATAGTCATCCATGTGGAGATGGTGGGGACTATGTGGCCAATGCATAATGATTAAATAAATTAGTGAACCTTTTGATTATTTTTTTAATTGTTTGCCCGCACTACCAATGGGGATAGGCCACATGTCTTGTATTCATGGGATGTTAAAAAGTTGTCATCAAATGGAATAGAAGAAATATATAGATAAGGGGTCTACCATCACTAAATAGGTCACCATACACACACTCTTCCAGCTGACAACTTAATTGCATAAAAACCTCACTGAAGATCCTGTGATTGAAGTTTAATCACTTTGCATGTACAGTGACACAAAATTCACATAAAGTTACAAAAACAACTGATATGAATAGCGAAAACATATTAGCAGGGGTACTTAACACATAACAGTTTTGTTAACGAGTCATACAATTAATCTTGACACTTTGGTTTACAAATTATGTACCACATAACATCAATCAGAATTCTACCACCTTTTACAGAGGCCTCAGAAACCCACCTATATCTTTTACAGTTTGCACCCAAGTGAAACAGAAGAGCCTCAAAATTTCATACCTGCCCATCTGAATTTCCATTTGCATTCTATGAATAAGGACCGTAGTCTTGCCAACAAACATTTGCCCAACGATGAGATGAAGTTCTCCTGATGTAGAGGAGCCCATATTATCCAACGCCTGGATTCACTGCTTGTCTACTAGCACGTCTTGCAGTTTCGTGTCCTCTCCTCCTTCTCCTGCCCCCTTCAATTTCTTATTCCAAGTGTTTACCATGCAAACACAAAAGCGTATATGACAAAAGGAATATTCCCCGGACTTCTCAAAGGATAGTGTAGGGACAAGCCAGCTCAGAGCGGATTTGACCCCAGAATACCTCGATGAAAAAATGGGCATAAGTTGGGTGGACACACTGAGGCATTTTGGGTGTTGGAATTTTTTCTTGCATTTCAACCACCAGTGAAGAGTTCAAATCAATTTTCAGCCAATATTCAGAAAAGGAATGGAGCAGAAGGCCGTTTTGATGTATTACATTAAAATACTACTGCCATTTGTAGTTAGAAGGCATTTTACATGTCTGTACAGCATCAAAATTCAATCTATATAATAAAAGATGCAAAACAATCTGCACTAAAAATAGTCAACAAGAGTTTCAATAGCATACAAATAATACATGTCCAGCAACCCATATCCAGCAGAAAGGAAAAGCAAGAGATTTTAAAATTGAGGTAAGAAGAAAGCATACCTAATTTTTTTCTTCTTTTTCTTTAATGTTTCCTCAAACTGCTAACTCATAAAAAAGCATTATAATTTTTTTAATTAATAACAGTTTATTTATTAAAATATTGAAAAAATAAAACAAAGCATTGCCATTCACAATGATTTACTGTTTTAATAACAAAAAACAACTGACTTTTAAAAAAAAAATTGTTAAAAACTTAGCATACCTATTTTTCTTTTTCTTCTTTTCAACTTTTTCAATCTTGTTCAATACATTCTAATTAATATGAAAACAATAGAAAATAGTATTTATAACAATAATGATAATAACCAATTAGTTTTTTGCATGCCTATATTGTAGGAGTAGCCTGCCTATATTCTAGCTTAATGAAAGATAAATATTATAATGTTTTATAATTATCTCGTCACTTAATCAACTAGTTTATATTAATCTTAATCCATACTTTCAATTCTAAAAGCTAAAATAATTTAATTGATTAACATTCTCTCAATAATGGGAATGATGGATGGATCGAAGGACTGTTCTTAATTGAGATTCATGCTGAGTAATTATATTGGGAGGTGGTCCAATGAATAGATGTCATAACATTGAATGTTTTATTTGGTATGTGTTGTCTTGTGGTGGTGTGCTTTGTGTCAATGCTCCTCTATGGCTTCTATAGTCGGTGATCATTTGGGCCAGAGGATTGGTGCAAGGCAAGGGAAAACAAGTAGAGGTAAATCCTAAGCCAAAGAAGAGGAAAGTGTCAGGAGAGGAAGGAATGGTGAGTTTCAATATGTATCTAGATATAAAGAAATTAAAGATCTTGCTCTGAGGTTGTGGGTGGTCAAGATTTGGGAAATGGCCAAAGGGTTAGATGGATATCTAGGGTTGTCTACTCAAGAGGCATTTGACAAGTTACTTCTGCATTTAAGGTACACTCGCAATTGTTGGAATACATTTGACAACACTCAATCGTTGTCATATGCGACCATTCTCTCCACTGCAATAAGTTCGTACCTTTTGCATGACAATGTGAGCGATGTTTTTGACCAAGGTGAGCTATATTATACCAACATCATGGAGCATCTACATGCCATAAAACAACAACAAATTTGTCTACAAGTTGCAATTGAGGAGACCGTAAAAAGCTTCAAGTTGTTCTCCTTGAGGAGATTGTGCCTCTATTTTCTCGTTTGAGGAAGATCAAGTCAAGACAGGGGAATTAAAAAAATCTGACAAAAATGTAGTATGTTCAATTTTAAACTGCGACTATATAAAAGTGAGTGAACACCGGGGACGCCCCCCGCCCCCCCAAGGCCCTAGCGTCTCAGGGAGACGTGGGAAGATGTGTTCCCATGTCTCTGGTGGCGCCACCGTTTTGATTGTTTTTACCTCACCACAAAGACGCCTAGGCGCCCTCAAGCGTCTCGGGGACGACCAGGCGTCTCCCGCGGCGGACAGCCAAAAAGTCAATTTAAAACATTTTTTTATATTATATTGGTTCTATTCGAACCCTAAGGGCATGTGGGGCCCATCAAAACTCTTACATGCCTTCAAAAGGCCCTCTAATCTTCATTTTTATTCACATTTGCATTTCTACTTGTTTGCTACAGCAAGAAGAAGAAGAGTGAAGGCTGAGGAAAGAGTGATTGGAGGAGTGAAAGGAGTGATTGCAAGTGAAAAAGGAGTGTCAAGGAGCAAGAAGAAGAAGAGGAGGAAGATTCTTCACCTTGTTGAAGAGATTTTTCAAGCAAAAGGTAGGGTTTTTAACTGATTTTTTATTTTATTTTCTGATTTTCAATGTTCTTTCATTTCTTGTTGTTTCATTTTTTAATTTTTCTTATTTCATTTCTAAATTCTTGTTGTTCCATTTTCTTTTCTAAATTAATTTAGAATCTTAGATTTTGTTTTGCAATTTAAAATTTGTTGAAAAATTTAAAATATAGAGTTTTATTTTTTTAATTTTAAAGTAGGGCATAGGCTGAAACTATGTGTTTATTGAATTTTTTTTTCATTTTGTGAAATGCAGTGTCAAAATGAGCTCCCATAGTCATGAAATGAGTGAGGATGAGATGGAAACTGATTCTCATAGTGCAAGCCAATCAGAATATGAACCTGAGCATGAGGATGAGCACAATGAGGGGGGTGAGCATGGGTCAAATCCAGAAGGGCAAACTAGTTCCATAGCTAGTGCACCAGTTTCTACTGATTGCCCTTCCCAGCTTTTGGCAAAGTGGGCTAGGGGTCCTTATGATCCCAAATCTCCTCTCAAACAGTTTGCAACAAGAATAACAGCCCCAACGTCATCAACTGGTGGTACGAGGAAATGGAAATGCAACATTTGTGGTGATGATTGGTTTGGGAGCATCACCAGAGTTAATGCACACTTCCTCTTTTGGCCAGGAAAGGGTGTGGGAGCATGCGATTTTTTGAAGAAAGCTAAAAATTTGAAATACAGAATTGAGTTCAACAAGCTTTGGGGTGTTCCAGATGACGTGGCAGTTCCAATGCCTACTACCTTGTCTGGTAGGCAACATATTCAGACTATTCAGCAGATTCAGGAGCAGCAAATGCAGAGGCAGCCACATATTTCTACTCCTACATTGCATCAGAGAGCAGGAACATTGTCAGGGTCAGCCTCAGGACCGTCATCCACTTATAGCACTATGGCTGAATCACAACAAGGCAAGGGGAAACGCAAGATGCAAAGTCAGCCTAACCCCATAGCTGATTTATTTAATGTGCACCTGAGGGATCAGATAGATGATTCCATTGGCAGGTTCTTTTTTGCCAATGGAATCCCATTCCATGTAGCTCGATCTCCTTATTATAAGGAGATGATTTCGATGGTGGCGAAGGGAGGACCATCATATGTGCCACCAGGTGAGCACAAATTGAGGACCACGATCTTGGATAACAACTATGCCAAGATCAATTCATTGATGGAGACGATGAGGGCATGTTGGGAGGAGTCTGGATGTAGCATAGTTATGGATGGGTGGACGGACATTAGGCATCGTCCACTCATCAATGTCATAGTTACATGCTCAGAGGGCCCATTCTTTCTCAGGGCGGTTGATTGTTCAGGGCATCGAAAAGATGCTGATTTTCAGTTTGAGATCCTTCGGGCAGCTATTGAGGAGATTGGGCCACAAAATGTGGTCCAAGTAGTGACAGATGCAACACATGTGTGCAGAGCTGCAGGGAGGCTTATAGAGGCATCATACAGACACATTTGGTGGACTCCATGTTGTGTGCATGCCATGAACAATGCACTCAAGGACATGGGGAAGATTGAGTGGATTAGAGGAGTGGTCAGCAATGCTAGAGATGTGCAGATGTATATCTGCAACCACCACACTTCACATGCCATCTTCAGGAGCTTCGCGAAGGAGTTCTTGAAACCAATTGAGACCAGATATGCATCCTATTTCATTCTTTTGGAGAGAATGCTTGAGTTGCAAGAGCACTGCAACTCATGGTTATGACACAAGAATGGAATCGTTGGGATGGGGCCAGGACAGAGCAGGGGAAGAGGGTGAAGGAGATAGTGAAGAGTGATGCATTTTGGCATGATGCAAAATATATTGTCGCCATCATTACACCAGTTGTGCAGGTCATCAGATATGGGGATGGGGATGCACCTAACCTTGGGGAGGTGTATGAGTGCATTGATTCTATGCTTGGTTAGATGAGGGCAATTGTGCGAGAGAAGGACCCCACTTTAGCATTCTACAATGTTTACATTCAGCCTATTATTCAGCGTAGATGGGACAGCCTAAACACTCCCTTGCACATGGCTGCTTATGCATTGAATCCGAAGTGGTACATGCCTAGGCCTGGGAGAGTTACACCGATTCAGGATGATGAGGTGAAGGAAGGGTTCTTCAATGCATTGATAGGATGTATGATGCTGAAGCTGCTGGCAACATTCGCACTGAGTGGACGAAATTTGCTACTCTTAGGGGTTATAAGGCTGCAGCAAAGGCGGACATAAGAACTATGGCACAGGAGGATCCGATTTTGTGGTGGACTTGTCATGGACCGAAATCACTGACTACCACACTAGCCATTTGTTTGCTGTCCCAGGTTTCTAGTTCTTCAGCTTCTGAGAGGAACTGGTCTACTTATAGCTTCATCCACTCTCTTAAGAGGAATAGACTTACCTCTAAGAGAGCAGAGAAGCTAGTGGCTGTACATAGTGCCTTGCGTATCACTGACCGCAGGACACGTGTGTACAAGGAGAGCCCAGCAGCACGATGGGATGTAGAGCCAGAGGAGCCATCACAGATTGATGAGGATGAGGATGCTTCAGATATAGGGTTGGTTGGTGTTCCTTTGGCGGATCTTGACCTTGAGGAGTCCAGTGGTTCTAGTGATGAGGAGTTTGCCGACCTCCCGAGGGATGATTAGAGGCCTTTGCCTCCTTCACTACATTTTGTCATTTTGACATTTTGATTTTGTACTTGTTTTGATATCATGCTACTAATTGTAATCATCTTTATGATCAGATATTTTTGATATCATATAATAGAAATCTTCCATTTGCCGATTCAACAATTGTTACATTGTAGTATTGAGTATTACTATTCTAATTTCTAATTAGTAATTCGATATTGAAAACTTCAATATTCATTGTTCAATGTTCAATGTTCAAGTATTTACTTAGTAAGTTAGTAGTTAGTACTATTTAGTATTTACTAATTTAGTATTTCAATTTTGCTATTTTACTTCTTAATAGTCTTATACTGTTATACATCTTTTCATAACTAGCATTTTAAGTACCATATGTATAGTATATAGTATATACTACCCCCTCCACGTAGTCCCCCCCTGTTGGCGTGGTTTTAACGCTTTAACAAAAAGTTTCCAACGGATACCCTATCCTCTCTTGAACAAGTTTCCTGCATGCTAAGATTAAGAGATAGATCATACATTTAACTCCAAGGTTCCTTAAACGCGAATAGTCTCAGTTGGCTTGATGTGATTTTGCTAGTATTTCAAGGGGACTTACACAATTGTTCGACAACTTGACAGCAGACAGTAGACTAAGGGCTTTCATGCAATTTGGATGATTTGGCAAGTGAGCGCAAGTTTCCTAATTCTAACCAAAAACGAACTGAATTTAAAAGAGTGTAGGGCCTAAGAAGTTTATGTTCTATCTAAGGACAGGACGTGGGATCAATCTTCGACAGACTTCGACCAGACTCTGCTTCGCCTCACTTTGGACAACTTACACAAAGTCGGTGCAATCTTCAAGGGAGTGACGAGAGGTTTTCAAATTATGACTCAACATGTAAGTACCATCAGAACGACGCATACAAGCACATGAATCACAATCGAAGTTAAGTTCACAATATTTCTAGTTGACCACACAAGGCAAACTTACCGTCAGCAAGCCACTAGTGGTATGGATAAAATGAAGTTGTCTCAATTGACACCACAAATCCACAACTAACATCTACTTGCATGAGAATGAAAACTACTCTACTTTACGCTACTTGAAGTCGAAGGGATGAAGAAACCTTGCTAGCTGCTTATAACAAAGATGAATTCACCATTCAATGAAAGATCTTTTATTACAATAGTTTTTCGCAACAATCTCTTACAAAGTTTTCAAAGGAAAACTTTCCTTCTCCTTCAAACTACGTTATGCTAAGATATTACAACTAAAGTGTCTCTGCTCTTCTCTCTACTCTAATCTCTAAGCTCTGCTTCTACTAAAGTACAAATGAGGGGGACTCCCCCTTTTATAGCTGGCCAAGTCCAACGGACGGCTCAAATTACAATCGGATGGATGGCCTAGATTGTGCCACCTCAGCCCTAAACAAGATTCGCCCTAAAAACCGCCACCAAGAGGAGTGGGGTAATAAATGAGCCATTAATGTCCATCATCCTTCTAGAAGATTCCAACTTTGAAACGCGTTCACACTGCCCTTGATCTTCTTTTTGACGTTGTTCTTCAACTTCTTCTTTGTCACTTGAGTTATACCAAGTCTCAACACTTAGCCATTTTTCACAACTTTTCTTCGAAGTTGAAATGTCATCTTGGATTATTTTCTTTATCACCTCAAGTCATCACCGCTTGGTCTTGACGTTCCTCTTGCAAAACAAGCAAGGAGAAGATAATTAGAGCATTTCATAATATAAATTCAACTTACTCACCAGGATTTTCACCCTCTCACTTCCAAGCGTTCATTGTCTTCACTAGCCAGCTTCGCGTTTAAATTCTTCATGCCTTAGCCAAATTTCCAACCTATCTTGCATTCTACCTGGCGGACTTCACTTTGATATTTCATTCAACTCTGGCTCGAGAAAAATGCTTTCATCCGGAATTTGATCAAAAAAAATATCTAGGCTCTCAACTTCAAATTCATCCACCAAGGCAAATTTTATCTTGAAAACACGCTTTATTCCTTGCCTTAGAAATTTTAAATTTTCCCTTAGGAAATTCATCAACCTGGTGTCCATCAAAAATATCCATCCTGAAGGCTTGGCGAAGCACGGAAGACTTTAAAATCCATTCCTTGTTGAAGATCTTCAATACCCAGAAGAAAATTCTCCTCAGAACGCGTCGAATCCATGGGTACCCAACGAACGGGTTCATTTAATTTTTTTTTTTTAATTTTGAACCTTAGAAAATAATCTTCAACAAATTTATTCTTGTTCTTCACTCTTGAGAGTATTTCTTTGCTCTGACTTGAAATTTTTTAATTCATCCTGCAATGCCAACATTCTCCGGCTCCATTACCGACAAATTCATTCATGCTTCAAGAAAAATTTCATCACCCTCACGTCTAGGCGTATTTTCTAAAGGAAGAAAATATTTTGCCTTAGAAAATTTTTAAATCACTAAGCACTTTGAATTTTGCCTTAGAAATTTTATTCAACTTCCTTCATCTGCCATTGGTGAAACCTTTACCAATTCATCTTAGAAAATTTTCCTTGAAAGCGTACCATGCTTAACATGTTTTATTTTTTTATCAACTTGGGCGCATATTAGACTTGATGAGGAATATTCAACTTGCTTTAGAGAATTTTTTTCATTTACCACCTTAATATTTTACCTCACCACCCTTGGCGCATTTTGCTAGTCAAGCTTCCACTTTGAAACACTTAGAATATTCTCAGGCCACCTTCCCAATCTTGGGCGCATTTCATAGGGGGAGCTTCTATTTTCTCACACTTAGAAAAAAAAATCTTCAACTC
Organism: Sequoia sempervirens; assembly: GCA_007258455.2. Taxonomy (NCBI): domain Eukaryota; kingdom Viridiplantae; phylum Streptophyta; class Pinopsida; order Cupressales; family Cupressaceae; genus Sequoia; species Sequoia sempervirens. The sequence continues at coordinate 71,390 of VDFB02387269.1, forward strand.
ATCCTCTTTGTTGGGCACAAATCCATGCGATGCACTTCCAATATTTATGCCTTAGAAACTTTTAACCACCCTTTCTTAAGCTGGGCGCATTTTGGGGGTATAGCTTCAAATTTTCAACACTTAGTAACATTTCTAGCTTCCCTCTTCAAACTAGGGCGCATTTTAGCATGTGAGCTTCCACTTTTGAGTACTTAGAAAATCTTCAAGCTTCCTCCTTGACCTTGGGCGCATATAAGAGCTCAAGCTTCAAACTTTGGACACTTAGAAAAAAAAAAAATTTAAACTTCTCTTCCCCTTGGGCGCAAATGAGGTGGTGGACTTCAAATTTGATGTGCCTTAGATAAATTTCAAGTGCCTTCTCTTCATCTTGGGCGCATTTAGCCCCTCATGCTTTTAATTTGTCAACTCTAACTTCAAGGGCACACTTGGAGGGGTCCACTTCCATTTTAAACGACTTAGAAAAATTTTAAACTCCATCTTTCAAGCTTGAGGCGCATTTGACCCTCTGAGCATCTAACTTTGAGCATTTAATGAAATTTCACCTTCCAAGTCCTTGGGTGTCTGTGGAGGGGTCAACTTCAGATTTGTAATACTTTGACTATTTTTCAACCAGCTTCAAGTTCAAGGGCGCATTTCATCATGGGAGCTTTCAATTTATCAACACTTAGGAACATTTTACCCTCTCTTCTTCAAGGGCGCATTTTCATGGGTGAGCATCCATTTTATCAACACTTAGAAAAATTTCGAGGCACCTCTCAAGCTAGGGCGCATTTAAGACCCCCTACTTCCAATTTTTGATACTTAGACAATTTTGAAGCTCCACATGCAAGTTTAGGCGCACTTTGAGGCTTGAGCTTCAAATTTTGATGACTTAGAGAAAATTTCATCAAGCTTTAACCTTAAGGGCGCATTTTGAGTCCTGAGCTTCAAATTTGAAGGACTTAGAAATTTTCAAGACCTCCTCTTCAACCTCGAGGGCGTATTCAAGATATTTAGAAAATTTTCATCAACCCTCAGCTTTTAAAGGTGTTCTTCACTGGCTGGACTTGAAAATTTATCAATTTCAGTGAATTTTATGCTGCTTGCCTGATTTAGGGTGACTCGATCATGCTAACCCTAATTTGCTATTTTTAGAAAGTTTTTCAATTTTGCACTTCAAGCCAATTCCAAGCTCCAAAAAGGCTGGATTTTGCTTTGTTCTGAACCTTGGGATGTGTTTGTGCTACTGATGCCTGATATCTGTCCGTACCTGCTATTTTTAGCAACTTACTAAAAATAGCAATGGCTCGGAATGCCTTCAAATTTTGCGTGTTGATTGCTTGAAGGGTGTTGATTGTGACTGAACGTCGCTTCTGCCTGGCTTTTGTGCTTTGCCCTTGAATTTAGGAAACCCTAATTTCTCTGCCCAAGCCTGCTAAAAATAGTAAGTGCTTGATTTTCCATCTTCTGCAACTCCGTTCAACTTGAAATTGAAAGGCGTGCTCCTCATGGGTGACACACTTTTATTGTACTAAGCGCATCTTGGTGACTTATATTTTAGCGGTGATTTCAAAATGACTTACTATAAATAGTAAGTACTCATTGCCTTCAAATTTTATCAGCAGATAGCTTGAGAGATGCTGAACGCGGTGGTATACATCGGTTTTTGAAAATTTTGACTTTTTACGCCTCTTTTTGGGTCCCGAGGCTGGAAACCCTAATTTGTCTTGCATGCGTATCAAATGACCTATGTTTGTCTTCGTTTATGTTGCATTGCGATCAATTCGTGATTCTAAAGTGCTGGGAAGCGGCTGCCAGAATGCATCTTCTAAAAATAGCAAGTTGTTGAACAAGTGATTATCTCCAT
>VDFB02387270.1:0-34704 GCA_007258455.2 Sequoia sempervirens
TTACATCGGTAGCTTTGTTGTTGATCCAAGGAATTTTCTCAAAGGTTTTTGTGACAAACTGTTCCTTGAAGATTTCCACCATCCTTTTATATGGTATCAACTTGTCATCTTTTTTCTAGCTTTCATTGTTCACTTGTCTGATCACTAACTGAGAATTTTTGAAGGAATGTAGCTCTTTTATTCTCCATTTTATATCCATTTTGAGCACTGTCATTAAAGCATCACACTCTGATTAAAGCAATTTTGTATGCTTTTGGTATACTACCTCCCTGTGGTGTTAGAAATAGAACACCTACTCCAAAGCCATGTTGAGTATGGGACTCATCAAAGTAGAGTCTAATGGCCTATATGTTATGTCATTAGGATGCTTTCATTAAGAAAGTCCACAGTGAGAGGCTTGTGATCATCTATATGTGCTTCAGTTAGCAAGTCTGCTATTATTTTTCCCTTGATGGCTCTTCTATTCACATATTCTATATCAAATTCACTTAGGATCATCACCCATTAGGAAATTTGGCTTGTTAGGGTTGCCTTTGCTAGTAAGTACTTGAGTTGGTCTACTTTTGAAATCAGCTTTACCTTCTTACTTAAGATGTAGTGTCTTAAATTTTGTGTCACAACTATGACTAAGAGACATGCTCTTTCAATGGGAAAGTAGTTCAATTCATATCCCATGAGTGTTTTGGTGATGTACTAGATTGATCTTTCTTGTTTGTTATCATCTAGCTAGGCTAGGAGAGCTCCCAGTGCTGCTTGTGTGGTAGACACATAGAGCACCATTTCCTTTTTTGAGATAAGAGGCATGAGTACAGGAGGAGTAAGGAGGTACTCCTTGTAAGGAAAGCTTAAGGTTTGGAACAAACTCTCCTAGTGTCAAAACTTAGAGAAGAATATAGATATATCTTTAAATTTTGCAATTACAGTTCATCAAGATGCACATGAAAGGAATAAAAGAATAGAGAAATAAACACATACATAATTGAAAACTAGATTTACGTGGGAAAAACCTTATGGGAAAAAAAACCACCACACCAAATAAAAATCTCTTGTATTATAGTAATTAAATTACATACAAGTTACATACTCTCCTTTCAGATAATTAATCTCATAGCAACAACATTTCCTTGATCAACCTCGTACAAAAAAAAATTGATCACTTCATTATACCTCACTGTTACAATGCATATACAATATACAATAAAGAACACTCCCTGATCATTTGACCATCAAACCCATAACAGTTACAGTATGTTACAATGTATAGCAAGAACCATGATCCGAACATTCTCTATTAAAAATAATTTAGTTCAATTTCCTCTATTGAGAAACTATCAAACTTACCATTCACCGAATGACCATCTCCAAGTCAACAACATCCTCTACTGTTTGGCATACACCTCAACAGTCAACCAAGTATGTGCTCATTCACCCATGGTTCACTTCAAAATCATGGTATAATAGTATGTCTACTATACAACTATCATGCTTGACCAAGTGTCACCACATTACTACTAGATAGATAGAAGGCTCCCACGATATGGTGGTATACACTACACTACCTCTCCTCAGTTAGAAATATCCCATAGCATGGTAGTATAGACCACACTACCACACCTTAGCTAGAAGGCTCCTACTGTATGGCGATACACACTGCACTACCACACCTTAGCTAGAAGGCTACCACTGTATGGTGGTATACACCACACTACCACACCTTAGCTAGAAGGCTCCCTCAGTATGGCAGTATACACCGCACTACCATACCTCTCTAACAATCACCTAGTGGTATAGCAATATAATCATGAAAGTAACACTTATGCAATTATAAGCTTATTGGTTACAAAAATAGGGTTCTACCAGTGAGTTTGAGACACATTTTCTCAACAATCTCCCACTTGACGAAGAACTTACTAAACCCTTTTCAATACATGAAGTCACTAAATATTGTGGACCCCAAGGCCCATCAAAATTGCACACCATCTAAACTTATATTTGCTCACTGGCTTTGTTAATGCATCAACAACATTCTTTAGAGTATCAACCTTTTCCAAATAGACCTTTCCATCCTCCACCATATCATGTACAAAGTGGTACTGCACATCAATATGTTTTGTCCTAGCATGGAAAGTTGGATTTTTCACCAGACAAATAGTACTCTGACTATCATAGTAAATTGTAATCTACCTTGCATCAAACCCAATGTTAGAACACAAAAATTTTAACTAGATTTCTTCTTTATAGGCATGCATAGCTACCATGTATGCTACCTCCGTAGTGGACAAAGTGACTACAGCCTGTTGCTTGCTCATCCAACTAACTACACCACTGTTCATCATGAAAATATATCCACTAGTGGATCTTCTACTGTCAATGTACCCTATCCAATCAAAATCCACATACCCATGAATGTTGAGAGTCCTCTATGATTTAGATGGGTCACCATGATAACACAAAGCATATTCAAAAGTTCCCTTCAGATATTTAAACACTCTTTTCACAACATCCCAATGTGTCCTTCTTGGATTTTCCATAAAACTAATAAGTACTCCCACTGCTTGGGAAATGTTTGGTCTTGTATAGACCATTTCATACATTAAACTGTCAAATACACTAGAATAAGGTACTCTAGTCATGTCCTCCATCTTAGTAGGATATTTTGGACAATCTTCAACATATAACTTCATTCCTTGTCAAACTGGAACAACTAGCTAATTGCAATTAGTCATACAAAATCTCTCCAAAATAGTGTTAATATATTTACTCTAGCTGAGCCAAAGCTTTCTACTTTTCCTATCCCAGGTTATTTTCATCCCCAGAATATACCTTGCTGCACAAGATATTTCATTTCGAACTTTTCAAAGAACTGAGATTCTAGATCAGAAATCATAAAATTACTATTCCCAATGAATAACAAATCATCCACATACAAGGCAATAATTAAAATATGATCATTCTTAGCTTTGTAATACACACAATGATCATATTTTGATTTTAAATCCCAATGAGAAAAAAAATATGTTAAACTTTTGGTACCACATTCTAGGAGATTGTTTTAATCCATACAAATATTTTTTTTAACTTGAAAACCCGATTTTCTTTACCTTTTTCTATAAAGTGCTCAGGCGGGGACATATAAATTTCTTCTCCAAGATTACTATGAAGAAATGTTGTCTTCACATCCATCTGTTCAATCTCTAAGTCATACAAATATGTCAAACTCTAAGTCAATAAAGTGCTCAGGCGGGGACATATAAATTTCTAAGTCATACAAATATGAAAACTAGATTTTCTTTACCTTTTTCTATAAAGTGCTTAGGCGGGGACATATAAATTTCTTCTCCAAGATCACTATGAAGAAATGTTGTCTTCACATCCATCTGTTCAATCTCTAAGTCATACAAATATGATCATATTTTGATTTTAAATCCCAATGAGAAAAAAAATGTCAAACTTTTGGTACCACATTCTAGGAGATTGTTTTAATCCATACAAATATTTTTTTAACTTGAAAACCAGATTTTCTTTACCTTTTTCTATAAAGTGCTCAGGCGGGGACATATAAATTTCTTCTCCAAGATCACTATGAAGAAATGTTGTCTTCACATCCATCTGTTCAATCTCTAAGTCATACGCTGCTGCAAGTGATAAAATAAATCAGATAGACATCAGCTTAGCTACTGAAGAAAAAATTCCCTCATAATCAATTCCCTCTACCTGGGAATATCCCTTTGCAACCAACCTCGCCTTATACTTTTCAACAGTACCATTCAGACCTATTTTCTTTTTAAATACCCATTTGTAGCCAACAAATTTTCTATCTTGAGGCAAGGGAACCAAACTCCAAGTTTCATTCTTTTCTAATGATGCCATTTCTTCATTCATGGCTTCCAACCAAGAGTTTGAATCAGGAATTCTAATTGCCTCTTTAATAGTCCTAGGCTCATCAGTGCTAGTAATTAAAACATAGGCACAAGTAGAATCTAACATAGAGAACCCATGCCTATTAGGTTGCTTCGTCTCACGTGTAGAACTCTCCAAAGGTTGAGGATGAGGTTATGTTTCTTCTTCTGGACTTTCAGAGCTACTAGAGCTCTCCTCAGATTTAGGTAAATTTTGAATTTTGAATTCCTCTTTATCTGGTGTGGGAGGAATTTCAACTACATCCTATTTGTTTTCTAATTTTTCCTCTTATTGCAGATCCAAAGTAGAAGGCTTCAACTCATGAAAAATAACACTTATGTTGTACAAAACCTTCTCAGCCTTAGGATTCCAAAGCTTGTATCCTTTTATGCCAACACAATAGCCACTACAAATACATTTAATATCCTTTTTTTCCAATTTAGATCATTTTTGATTTGGCACATATGCATATGCCTCACAACCAAAGACTCAAATGTCTTAGAGATGGCTTCTTTTTAGATCATGCTTCCAAAGGTGTTTTATCAACAAGAGTAGAGTTAGGGGAAACATTTATTAACATGTTGCAACTGCCTTAGCCCAAAATTTCTTCTCCAAGCCAACACTGCTCAACATACTTTTTTCCCTTTCCATCACTGTCCTATTGAACCTTTCAACATCTTCATTTTGCTATGGAGTGTAGGGTGTAGTTTTATGTCTTTTAATTCCATGATCTTTATAGTACCCTTCGAACTCATCAGAATAGAACTCACCACCATTGTCAGTCCTTAAACACTTTATTTTTCTTCTAGTCTAATTTTCCACGAGGTTTTTAAATTCCTTAAAACTACTGAACACTTTTGATTTACTTTTTACAAAGTACACAAATTTCCTTCTCGAATAGTCATCACTAAAAGAAACATAATATTTAGATTTCAATAACAAAGGAACATTCATTGGACCACACACATTAGAATGAATGTAATCAAGTATACCAGAAGATTTATGAGGAATGGAATAAAAAGAAACATGGTGTTGTTTTCCATATATATAATGTTCACAAAATTTGAATTCAATGTTACAGTCATCAAGCCCTTCAATTAGGTTTTTATTTTTCAAAGTTTTAAAACCTTTTTCTCCAATGTGGCCTAGCATATGATTCCAGAGCATAGTATTTTCTGGTGGAAGTTTAACTTCCATAGAGTTTGCACTATCAGGAACTTCTTCCTCCTCTCCACGAGTAACCTTTTGTGAATTTGAAGACAAACTATTGCATTAAACAAGTTTGTCTAGCTTATACATAGTACCAATTTGAGCACCCTTCACCAACACCAATGAGCCTCTAGCCATTTTACAGCCATGCCAAAGAATGTGACTTGCACTCCAACATCGTTCAACTTACTAAGAAAGTAAATTTTGAGCCAGACCTAGTATATGCATTACATCATTAATTCCCTTCACTCTTCCATCAGGGAACTAAATTTTGACTCTTCCATAGCCAACTATTTCCAGAGATGAATCGCTTGCCAAGTACACCTTTCCACCATCATATTTTCCATACTTTGTGAACTAGTCTCTATGAGATTCCATTTGGAAAGAAGCTATAGAATCAATCAACTAGACATCATCTGATGCCCAAGTTGCCAAGGCTGCAATGAAGGCATCTGCATTGCTCAGAAAAGAATCATTGTCAAAATAATTCTTCTTCTTTTTCTCCTCCCAATCCTTTCAGACATGACCAGGCTGCCCACAATCCTAGCACTTCACCTTCAACTTCTTGCTAGGAGACTTTGATCTCCCTTCTAAATTTGATATGGACTTCTTGTCCTTCTTCTTCCCTTTGTCTTTCGATCTACCTCAAACATCAAGAGCCTCCTTTTCCATCTTAGAAGATTTCCTTCTCATCTCTTCTAATTAAGAAGGAGCAACATATTTCATCTTAAAAGTGGATGTCATACTCTCAATAGCCATCACCAAGTGATCCCAAGAATTTGGCAAAGAACATAACAATAACATACAATGATCTTCTTCATCAATATTCCCACCCACAAATGCTAACTAAGCAATCAACATGTTAAAAGCATTCAAATGATCAGGAACAAATGCTCATTCCTGCATTTTCAAAGAGTACAACTTCTTCCTTAAGAACAACTTATTCACCAAGGACTTTCCCTGATAAATGTCTCCTAGTCTTGTCCATAAAGAAGATGCAGTCTTCTCTTCATGAACGTTTAGAAGAACAGAGTCTTCCAAATAGAGCCTTATCCGCCCCTTTGATTTCTGATCTGTCAAATCCCAATCTTCTTGCTTCATGCCAAAAGGTTTTGTTCTAGACACAACAAGCCAAAGATCACAATCAGCCAACATATCTTCCACTTTGAGTTTCCACAACTCAAAATTGCTTCCATTGAATTTCTCAATTTCAATATTTCCTAATGCACTTGGAATTGTAATTACAATCTGTAATTTAAATTACCTAACTTCTACAAGACTCCCACTAAACAAAATTGACACAAAAAACCCAACCTACCCACAAGGATAACACAACTGGCTAGGCTATGATACTACTAGTAAGGAAAGCTTAAGGTGCGAAACAAACTCTCCTAATGTCGAAACTCGGAGAAGAATGTAGATATGTATTTAAAATTTGCAATTATAGTTCATCAAGGTTCACATGAAAGGAATACAAAAATAGAGAAATAAACACATACACAATTGAACACCAAATTTACGTGGGAAAACCCTTACGGGAAAAAAAAACCACCACACCAAAGAAAAATATCTTGTATTACAGTAATTGAATTACATATAAGTTATAAAATCTCCTTTCAAATAATTAATCTCATAGAAGCAACATTTCCCTGATCAGCCTCGCACAAAAAAAAAATGATCACTTTGTTATGTCTCAATGTTATAATGCATATACATCATACAATGAACACTCCTTGATCATTCAACCATCAAACCCATAATAGTTATCATATGTTACAATGTATAGAAAGAACCATGATTGAAACATTCTCTATACAAATGGTTTAGTTCAGTTTCCTCTATTGAGCAACTTTTGAACTTACCAATCACCAAATGGCCATCTCCAAGTTAGCAACGTCCTCCACTATTTGGCGTACATCTCAGAAGTCAACCAATTCTACACTCGTTCACCCATGGTCCACTTCAAAATCACAATACAATGGTATGTCTATTGCACAACTATCATGCTCAACCAAGTGTCACCACATTACCACTAGAAAGATAAAAGGCTCCCACGGTATGGGGGTATACACTGCACTACCGCTCCTTAGCTAGAAAGCTCCCACAATATGGTGGTACACACCACACTACTGCACCTTAGCTAGAAGGCTCCCACGGTATGGTGGTATACATTGCACTACCACACCTTAGCTAGAAGGCTTCCACGCTATGGTGGTATACATCATAGTATCACACGTCTCTCACAATCACCTAGCGATAGAGGAGTATAAGCATGAAAGTAACACTTATGCAATTCTGAGCTGATTGGTGACAGAACTAGGGTTATAATAGTGAGTTTGAGAAACATTTTCTCAACAATCCTTGACTTGTTAGAATGCTTGTTCACATCTCCCATTCCCCTTGAAGGTGATATCCTTGTGTAGAAGGTGAGTGAAAGGGTGACATTTTTTTTCCAATTGTGTGATAAATTTATTGATGGACTGTAGCTTTCCCTATATACTTCTTCATTTTTTTAGTGTTTTTGGTGGAGGTATCTTTAATATAACTTTTTCTTTTGTAGGATCCACTTCAGCCCCCCTTCTTGACACTATGTATCCTAAAAAAAATTTGGATGTTACTCTGAACACACACTTCTTAAGGTTAAGTCTCAAATTATATTGTTCAGGTTGATCAAACATCTTTACAAGATTTAACAAGTGATCTTCCCTTTTGAGAGACTTTTCTAGAATATCATCCACATAACCTTCCATGATGGTGTGTAGCATATCATGGAATATGGTTGTCTTTTCTCTTTGATGTGTTGCTCCTACTTTCTTTAGGCCAAAGGGCATTAAATTCTAGCAAAAGGTCCCCTAGGCACAAGTAAAGGTTATTTTGTGTTGATCATCTGGAGAGATCTTTATCTAATTATGTCCAAAGAAACCATCCATTAAGGATACAATCTCATTCCCTATTATGAGCTCCATGATCATGTTGATACTTGACAATGGAAAGTCATAATTTGGAAAAGCCTTGCTTTGTTCTATGAAATCTATGTAGATCCTTATGCCCCTAGTAGGCTTTGATAATGGTACTAGATTGGATATCCATTATGGATAATCAATGGGTTTGATAAAACCCACATCTGGTAGATTATTTAGCTCTAACTTTACTCATAATGTTATCTGAGGATGCATTTTTCTAAGTTTTTTCTTGATAGTATTTTCTCCAAGGACTACAACTAAATGATGTACCACTAATGTCAGATCTAGTCCAGGCATGTCAACATAGGTCTAGACAAATTTACCATTATGTCATTGATGAATGATGTGAATCTTGCTTTCTCTTTGGGATCAAGTGATGTCATGTGGTATGTTATTTTTGGATTCTCTATTGTGCGAATATTTATGGACTCTACTTCCTCTACTAGGAGCTTTGATCTTTCTTATTACTTAGATATGGAGAGATTGAACCCTCCATCCTCAAGTACCTCTAGGAGGTTTTCACCTTCAGATGTGTCCTTTATTTTCTTCTTTTTTGAATCCGATAGATCCATAACATGGTTTTCTCTATGGGACCTTGTGTTTATTTTTATGTTTTCTCTTTCATTTGTGTGACTAGAAGGTTCAATCTCTCTATGATAGGTCAAATTTAAGCATTAGAAAATGAGCAGAAAACTAAGCAATGCAAATAACACTAAAGACAACCTACACCTCAAGATTAGCCTAGTTGGATTTGACACAAAATAAAGAAGACAAATGGAACTTTTTACCTTGCGTCGAATCGATCCTTTGGTTGGCCCTTTGATCTTTGGTGTTGTATGCTCATTGGATGGTAAGATGAAAGCTAGATGATGATATGATAATTGATGCAAGTGGGTGCAAGCATGAAAATGGCTAAGTATGGATTCTAGGAAAAATTCGCAAGAGTTTGGCTACAATGCATGATCTCCCCAAAATGAGAGAAAGGAGGGGGTATTTATAGAGATTTTGGAAATCTCTAGGGAAATGGACTGTCAAGATTGAGCCATCAAGATAAAGATGTAGGGTAAGGTGAGTTGAGAACTCACAAGCCTTCACATCTTGACATGTGGCAAGTGATATGGCTTAAAAAGGGTGATGTGTACATGAGGTGGATGGATAGTACATGACATGGAGGGAGTACAAAGTACCTTGGGATTGGGACAAGATCTCCTCATAAAGGAGGTAATTTTCCCCATGTGGGTGAGAGGACAAGTGGGGAATTAAAAATTCCTCAAATATTCTCATGGGGATGAGAGAAGGAATTCCTTTAAATGTATTGGGGGATTAAATGTGAATTAAAAATTCACATTGGGAATGGAGATGCCTTGTCCAAAAGGAGAAAGCATTTAATAGGGTTGACTTAGTTAAGTGACATGGAGTGATTAAGGTTATGCAAGTACTTGATTAGACTAATTAATGACATATTTAGAAGAGGGTTAGATTTTACATGTGACTTGATGTGACAAGTCAAAGATCACATGGGGAAGAGTAAAGGGAATTGCTACGCCCTTAATATTATTGTACATTGGGTTATGAATAGTCGGCTTGTGGCTATCTTAACTCTCTATTAAGTCATATTATCATTAGTATCTTGTTATTTAGTTGTTTAGGTTGGACTAAGTCTTATATAGGTGTGTCTAAGTCGGCCTAGGTGATATCCTTGGCATAAATAGGTATATATAGGAGGTTGTGAGTCTTATTTCATCATCAAGTTGTGAAGTGTGTTCTCATTAGAGATATTTGGAGGTTTTCCCCCTCGAAGTGGCTTGTTATTCTCAGTTATTATCAAGTATTTCTAGAATATTTCATATCATATTATTCTATTGTGCAAGTTATTTCATAACAAGTGGTATCAGAGCATGATCTTGGCACCATAGAGGCAAGGTTTTTCTCAATTTTGGAGGCAATTTTGGGAAGAGCATATCTTTCAGATTTTTGTGAATTATTTTCTAATTTTTAAAGGGTTTTTTAAGAAAAATTTGAAGAAGCTACAGTCCATATTTCAGAAGAATTGGAGTAGAATTAAGTGAATTATTGTAGAATTAGGGTTTCTACACTATTTTTTTGGAATCTACATATTTCGCCAATCTTGTTGAATTGAAGTCCGATTTTTATTGGGTTTTTGAAGACATACCAAAGGAGATTACAGTAAAAATTTGAGATAATTTAAGTTTCATTTGTGTGATTTATTTCAATATTAGTGGTTTCCATCATGACAGGGCCTGCAACAAGGGGTAAAAAGAATGTTGTCACTCCGGGGAAGACCCCTGATAAGGATGGTGAAACAATCAAGGATATTAATCATAATGAAGAAATAAATAAGGTCAAGGAAGAAATTTACTCAATTAAGATGGATATGTGTGACCTAAGAGGAGATATGTCGGACATGCGAAACATGTTAAACACCTACATAGCTGAATCAAGAAAGGAGTTCTCAAGCGGCCAAGGTGAAAATTCTAGGTCAGCTACTACTAACACAAGCTTTAGTACTCTATGGGATCTAGGAATTTATTTCCAAAGGTGGATATGCGCAAGTTTGATGGTAAGGATCCTCTAACATGGATAAACCAAATGGAGAATTTTTTTGAAGTACACCAAATCCCAAATGGACAAAAGGTCACGATGGCTTCCTTATATCTAGGACCAGATCAATTCATTTGGTATATTGGATTTGCACTCATCGAAGGAAAAAGGGGATCACCATCTCATGGTCAATTTTTATAGAGGAACTCCAAGCACAATATAGCAATAGCGTCACGGACAACTTCTTCAACTAGCTAAACTTCAACAAATAGGATCAGTTAAGGATTATATTCAGCAATTCCAAAATCTATCCTTAAGGGTGGATTCCAGTTACGGAGGAGAACTTGAATGATTTATTCTTGGGTGGTCTCAAGGATCACATTCAACATGAGGTACACATGTTTATCCCTAGCTCTATAAATGAGTCTTTCATCTTAGCACACAGGGTAGAGGAGAAGTATTGGATTCCTAAGAAGCAAGGGGCTAATGTGACAAGAGAGAAAGGATATTCAACACAACCTACTAAGTTGACTCCACAAAAAAAATTGAGGAGAAAAGAGCAAAAGGCTTGTGTTTCAATTGTGATAGAAAATACAAATAGACATAAATGTAGTGAAAAGAAATTGTTTTATATTGAAGGTCCCAATGAGGAAGAAGAGGAGGAACCCATACTAGAAGACGAAAGGGAGTCAAATGAGGAATCACATGATTCTCAACCAATCATTTCTTGTCATGCACTCTCAGGTTTCAGTGCTCCACAAACTCTCAAGGTGGTGGGGTTCCTAAATAAGCAGAAGGTAATAGTGTTGATCGACTCAGGTAGTACTCATAATTTCATCAACAAAAACTTAGCTACTCTTCTAAATTGTTTCATATATATAGCTCCAGAGTTTCAAGTTTTGATTGCAGATGGTGGTATAGTTAGTTGTTCAGGGAATTGTCATAGCATTAAATTATCCATGGGAGATTATCAACTTGATACCCCAATGTATGCAATATCCATGGGTGCAGCAGATATTGTTTTGGGAGTACAATGGCTTACTACATTAGGAACAATTGAGATGAACTTCCAAGAACTATTCATGAGATTTCAATCAGAAGGAAGGCTAGTAGAGATAAGGGGGTTGAAGGAAAAATCTCCACAAATGGTAAGCTCTCATCAAATGCAAAAGTTGCTTAAGAAAGGAGTGGATGGATTTGTGGCCCAACTATGTTCATTAGAAGTTTCTCACCGATTACCCTCTACCATCTAGATTTGCAAGCTATAATTGATCATCACTCTCACGAAACGGAGATATGCCTAAAGGACTTCCTCCTAAGAGGGATCATGATCATGCCATACAGTTAGTCACAAGGAGCCAACCACCGAACATCAGGCCTTACAGGTATCCACACATACAAAAGAGTGAGATAGAAAAGATTGTTGAAGAGATGCTAGAGGCAGGAATCATCAGGCATAGCTAAAGTGCTTACTCCTCACCGGGTGGTGATGGTAATGCAGAAGGACGACATTTCGGCACATGTACAGATTATAGAGTGCTCAACATGTACACCATTAAAGATAAGTTTCCACCTACCATTGATGATTTGTTAGATGAATTAAATGGAGCTATGTTTTTTACCAAGTTAGATCTTAGATCTGGTTATCACCAAATTTAGATTAAGGAGAAAGATATTTGTAAGACAGAATTTTGGACTCATGAGGGTCATTATGAATTTTTGGTGATGCCATTTGGTCTTACCAATGCACCATCTACATTCCAAAGTTTGATAAATTCCATTTTTAAGAAGTTCTTGGGAAAGTTTGTGTTAGTATTCTTTGATGATATATTAATTTATAGCAAGACTTGGGAAGAACATTTGTAACATGTGGACCAAGCATTACAAATACTTGAAGATCATAAACTCTATGCTAAGCCATCCAAGTGTGCTTTTGGTCTTATAGAGGTAGAGTATTTGGGACAATATAGTTTCATGAGGGAGTAAAGGTGGACCCTAACAAATTAAGGCTATCATGGAATGGCCTATTCCAAAACCATTAAGAAACCTGAGAGGATTCTTGGGATGACGCACCATGAAGATTTGTGAAGAATTATGGTAGTATAGCAGCACCTCTCACCACTCTATTGAAGAAGGATCTTTTCATTGGAACGAAGCCCACCAATACAAAGATTTGGAGAGATTGAAGGAGGCTATGTGTACAACTCAAGATTTGCCACTCCCTCGACTTCACTCAAGGAATTCATTGTGGAACGTGATGCTTCCCTCGAAATGGGATAGGAGCACGTGCTCATGCAAGAAGGTCGCACCAATTGCTTTTGAGAGTCACCGCACTAAAAGGTGCTGAATCAACTAAAACCTATTTATGAGAAGGAAATGCTAGCAATACTCCATGCAATGAAACAATGGCGGCCTTATCTATTGGGTAGACATTTCAAGGTTAAGAAAGATCATGATATCCTAAAATATTTTTTGGAACAACGACTATCTTCTAAAGAGCAACAAAAATGGGTCACTAAGATGTTAGGATATGACTTTGAGATTGTATATAAGAAAGCAGGGATATTGCAGATACATTGTCAAGGAAGGATGAGAAAGATGAAGCCTTATTGTGTGCCCTTTCACTATTACAAGAAAATTGGGTGGAGGAAGCCAAAGCTGAGTGGCAAAATGATGTTGCGACAAGTAATCTCATCAAGCAATTAAAAAGTGATCCTAGTAGTTCAGATAAGTTTTGTTGGAAGGGAGATACTCTTTGGTATAAAGAGCGTTTGTATCTCTACAAGAATTCCAACCTTAAAATCAAGATTCTCATAGAGTTGCATGAGTCTCCAGTGGGTGGTCATTCAGGATTTTTAATATACTTCATCGAAGTCAAGCAAGATTTCTTTTGGGAAGGGCTAAAGGGTGAGTTCAAAATTTTGTGGCTGAATTTTTGTGTACAAGGCATAAAGGGAGACAATTAAGACACCAGGTCTCTCTTGCAACCCTTATCTATTCCTAGCCAGCCAAGAAGAGATATCCATGGACTTCATCACGTGGCTTCCCAAATCTAGCAATTGGCAATACGTCATCATGGTGGTGGTAGTTGATCTGGCCACTAAATAACAGTATCATTTCATTGCATTAGAACATCCTTTTATAGCAAGTGTAGTGGCTAAAGATTTTTTTGAGAATATCCAAAAGCTACATGGTACACCTAAAGTTATTGTTAGTGATCATGATCCTATCTTCACTAGTCACTTTTTGAAAGATTTATTCTCATGTTTGGGTACTCAATTGGCCCATAGCTCATCATACCACCCTCAATCAAATGGGAAAACTGAGGTTGTTAATAAGTGTTTGGAAGGATATCTATATGTTGTTTCACTTCAGAGAAACAATCCCGCAGATTGGCTACCACTTGGCGAATGGTGGTATAACACTTCTTTATAGCTCATCAAAAATGTCTCCATTTTTGGCACTTTATGGATATCATCCTCCTTCCATCACATCATCAATTAAGGTGTCCCCAAGAGTTCAGGCAGTAAAAGACCACTTGCTTCATCAACAACAAGTACTTTCAGGACTCAAGGAGAATTTAGCAATGGCACAAAATTGAATGAAAAAACAGGCAGACCAACATCGTAGTGAAAGAAGTTTTGAAGTTGGGGATTGGGTCTTCTTGCGATTGTAGCCTTATAAGCAAATCTCACTAAAGCAGCAAAGAAAGAATAATAAGTTGTCTCCAAAGTATTATGGTCCATACCAAATCATGTAGAAGATCGGTAGTGTTGCCTACAAGCTTGAGTTTCCACCAACAACAAAGATACATCCAGTTTTTCATGTTTCCTGTTTGAAGAAGGTAATTGGGCATAATATTCCCACCCAAACAACACTTCCCGAGTTGGATGAAGAAGGGAGAATCATTTTGGAACTAGAGTGCATTTTTCAAACACGCACAAAGAAGTTAAGGAATAGAACTATAACTGAGTATCTCATCCAATGGAAGAATTTACCAGTTGAAGATGCCACATGGAAAGACGAGGAGTTCATTCAAAAGTTTCCAAACTTGATTAGCATTGAGGACAATGCTTCTTTGAAGAATGCTACGCCCTTAATATTATTGTACATCGGGTTATGAATAGTTGGCTTGTGGCTATCTTAACTCCCTATTAAGTCATATTATCATTAGTATATTGTTATTTAGTTGTTTAGGTCGGCCTAAGTCTTATATAGGTGTGTCTAAGTCGGCCTAGGTGATATCCTTGGCATAAATAGGTATATATAGGAGGTTGTGAGTCTTATTTCATCATCAAGTTGTGAAGTGTGTTCTCTGTCAGAGATATTTGGAGGTTTTCCCTCAAGTGGCTTGTTATTCTCGCCATCAAGTATTTGCAGCATATTTCATATCATATTCTTTCTATTGTGCAAGTTATTTCATAACAGGATTCCTTGGAAGGATAAAAGGAATTAAAAATTCCTTGAGAGGTTCATGATTAGGCTAGCTATGAAATTAGAGGAGGGTTAGGTGGCTAAGAGAGATTAGAGGCCAACTTGCAAAAGTTGCAGGATGTGACACATCCTAATCAAGGATTAGGCATGTGCACATCCTAATGATGAGATTAGAAGATGGATTAGGATTAGATAAAAAATGGAGGATGTGACATAAAGGGAATTAAATAAATGTCATATTTATTTAATTCATTTGATGAAAGGGGGAAGGTATTTAATTATTTAACTAGATACCTTAGGGATTAATTAAATAATTAAATAATAGTGATATTAATTAATTAATGCAGATAAGAGGAAGCTTAGATGAAAAGGGATAAATTTGGATAAATCAAGTGTCCAAATTTAGGTGTCTACACTCTCCACCAAAGTATGCATCCTATTTGAGCTCCATGACAAGCCCTTCTTTGTGATCTCATATTGGTATGTCTATTTGAAGTGTGTGGTTTAAGTCAAGTGCACCAGAATCAAAAGTGAAGGAATTTCTCAAGTGCAAGGATTTAAAGAAATTGCATAAAAAAAAAACCTAAGCAAACAAAAGAAAAGAAACATAGAAAATGCAAGTTGCAAAGGTGAAGGTATAAGTCAAAGGCATGGATCTAAAGAAAGTGCACAATTTTAGAGCATGTGTGAGCTTCCTAAACTATAAATTGTGTTGAAAAAAATGCAAAAGCACAAAAAAATAGGACTAAAACCTCACTATTGACCTAGGAAATTTTGTACATGAATTACAAGAACATGAGAAAATGACAAACAAAAAGTGAGAGGGTACATACTGCACCACTAATTCCTACAGACCATCCAAAGTCTTGAACTAGGTTTGAACAATATGAGGCTCCCTGAATCCTCGACAACTAATAGAATGGGAAATCTAGAGACAAGAATTTAATATAGGGTCAAATCACAAATGAGGAAATTAGAACCATAATTACCTATATTAACCCTCAAAACCCCTATTTTTTACCTAGGAAACCTTAAGTTTTTCTTAGGGGACCTTCCTACATTCAAATTCAGACTTCTTGAGAACATTGAAATGAGCGACAAGGGACCTATATACCTAATTTGAAGTCATAAACACAACTGAATTGAAATAGAAAAGTGTCGTGAGCCTGACCTCAAAATTGAAATTTTTAGCCAAGCTCTCGACAGGGAAACAAAAAGTCCTACCTACCATCATTTTTCTAACCACCAAGTCACAATGCGGCATAGATCCTTTTCGAAAATCTTGATCTTAACATTGAATCTTTGAAACAAAGCAACCAATACTTTGTATCAAAGAGGGAAAAAATATAGACATGTAAATTTGACCTAACACCTATCACACACTTTAAATGAAATTTTCACATCATCATCATTATTGTAAAACATCACTATAATTCATGTCATTTCACATCAAAACCCTAATTTCCTCTATTAATTAAATAATACAACATTATTTAATTAATTCACCTTTTTCCTCATTTTTGACTAATCAAATGAATTCCATTTATTTAATAAAGTCCTAAAAACCTATTTCTACTATTAATTGAATAAAACAACAATATTTAATTAATTCAAATTTTCATCAATTTTGACCAATTAAATAAATTACATTTATCTAATAAAGTCCTAATCTAACTTTACTTCATCCTAATTAGTTAAATAATACCAATTATTTAATTACTTCACTAAATCACGTTATTCCCCTAAGTCGATTGAATTATTAAATCAATAATTTAATTAACTCACTTTCCCTCCAAATTTGAATAATTTAAATCAAACTATTCAAAACATCATAAAAAATAAAATCAAACTAATGTAACCTTTTTTGCAAAAGTCAAACTTGATTTGCATGTTTAACTCCAAAAGGAGTTAATTAATTAAGTCAATTCATCAATTATCCTCACCCACTTTCTGATTGAGTAAATTATGATTCATGAATAAGCCATCTAATTTGTTGACTAAGCCATCCAATTTCCTAACTAAGCCATCTAAATCCCGACTGGTCAATATAAATCATGATTGATCAATCTAAATCCTAACTGATCAATCTAAATCCTAACTAACCAATCTATTCCTCAATCACACAAATTGTGCTATTTACTTTGCACAATCTATTCATGTCTATTTCCTCTCAACACCTTTCAACCATCGATCTTTATTCAACATTGTTTAATCCTTATCATCCATTTTGAATCACATTTTCAATATAACAAACCTCTTTCCTCACAAAAAAGGTATCAAAGAGTCAACATCATTTTCACAAGGAAGAACTACTGACATTTAGAACCACTATTGATAAAGCTTCAACATATTTATTTGATCAACCAACATGCAACTCATCATTCATCAAGCATTTTCACATGAACTTTGGAGGATTTGCATTGATACAAGCAACTGAATCCTCACAAATACACTCAGATATGAGATGGGTAACAATTTCATTATTGAATTTGATTGTTTATGTATGTGTTTTTCATGTTCTTGAATTTAGTATTCTAAATTATTCATTTTATAAGTGTAGGAATAGATCTTAGATTAGTGTTCTTGATCATATATTAGATTCTATTTCAAGTACATTTTTCTTTTATTTGTCTATGATTTTCCCCCTCACATAGTTTCCAATCAATTGTTGTGATCAAGATCCACATTCATTGAGGCCACTTCCTACAAGATTATTGATTTGTACTCCAAGGTTCAATTGAGGATTGGTGAGGTGTAGCATTAATTTGTTCATTCATCTTTCCTTTTATGCATTTTTTCAATTCAAGGTTTAATTACCAAAATGGGGTTTGACCAAAGAAAACATGTATTCCCTAAAAATCAACATTTTTCTCCTTTTTGATGTGTGATTTAAGATTTTAGGTTGAAGATCAAGTGGAGAACAAAAGTTGTCAAAGTTGCAAAGCTGTAAAATTTATCATCTTTCTTGCAAGATCATGAAAAATAAGTTATAAAATTTATTTCTAACTTTCGGGAGCTCAACACCTAGGATCTGGGAGTCCAGAAATTGATTTTCTAGAACCCTAGTAGGGACCCATTTTCCACTAGGTAAATGAGTCCTTAGTGGGGCCTAAAAAAAGGAACTTTGCAATAGGTACACATAATTTCAACATCTTGTAACCTAACTTTTTACTATTATAACAGTTAGGTTTGTTTTCTAATTGTTAATTACACATTATATCCCTCATAATTGAATGAAACAACTAGTCAAAAATTAGTTGTACCCATTTGATACCCCATCTTGTGAGTGCTCCTATTTTTCTTTGTTTCAATTATAAAGAATGTGCAATTAGAAAACACAAATCAATTACGAGAATTCCCCATGTAACAATCACACTTCAAGGAGGAAACATCCCTCATGTAAAATTTTGGGATATAATAGGCACACAATAATGTAACATTTATTTTGTTTAAATTAATCTAAAAATTGATTGCATTCCCCACAATAAGCATTTGATCTATAAAAAAATCAAAACTTCTAAATGGAAACTAATCTTTTGGAAATTTAACTATCCAGTACAGTTGCAATTCAAGCTATGACAACTAAAATCACCAATGTTTAGTGCAGAAGCTTCACATCTCGTGAAGAACCCTTCTCAATTCACCTGACCTTTTTTTATTCAATTTTATTTCCTCACCTATATCAACCACCCAGAAGGAAGACACATGTTAGCAATAGATTAAATTGGAAAATTAAAGACATTTGGTGCTATAAATAATTCATGTTGTTTCAAATTTCACCAATATTGGATTATATATTGTGTTGACTACAATATGTCAACTTATACAAACAATAAAAAATATATTAAACTATAGAATGGGAATAAAATTTCCAATTTAACCTACTAGTAATACTAGTAATATATATCAACAATTATATCTACCAATTTTTCATTTTGTTGGAGCTGTGAAGCACTAAATATTCATTCGAATATATGAAAAAATCATCTCTCATAGGAATTTTTTCTATTTTTTTCTTGTATTGGTAGTAAATGGAAAAATTTGATCTCCATACAAAATGACATGTCTTAACCATAATAACATAACACCACATCCCCCATATAATGGCATCATTATGAGATAAGACTGATAGATGGACACTGACAAATGTTTAGGTGCATGTTGTTGGCAAGTGCCATCACCTATTCCTATATTACAAAAAAAACATATTTAAATATATATTTTTATCTTATCATTCCTTTGACATGCACTTTTTGGGGATAATATCCATATAGTTAGTAAAGATAATTGAATTTTGAAAACACATTGTGTATTTCCACATGCAATTTTCTATACCAATTGTTTCCAAACACAGATTGATATCTAAAAATGAAAAAAATAATATAGTAATGATTGATTAATTATTTCTTTTTTTAGTTCAATTATAGTCTCAAAAAATCCACAAAGATCAATCGTCACATTATCACAAGAAGTTTAAGAATCTTACATAATCTAAAAGGAATATGTATGCTATGGTCAGCTCACTATACTTGCATACATTGACTAAAAATAACCATGCACCATCATACACAAAAATCATAGACCATGGACAATATTATGACAGACAAAATATTGCAAGTTAAGTATAGTAGAGAATCAGTGACAATTTACTTGGACTTGTATAGTGCATCAGTAAAAACATATAACAAAGGTAATAAATTACAATGATCAATAAGGGCAGAGAAGAGACACAAGAAGGATACCAAGTACCAAGTTGTCAAACTTGTATTTATATATCATGTCTCTGAATGAACACCTAAATGATAGATACTGGTTTCATAAACATTCTTCAATGATATTGTAAATTGAACCATTACTTGTACATATGATTGAAAAAATATAGATTATTCCAAGATACATTGGTTGAAAATCATGGTGTGTATCAGTTATGCAAGAATAAAGGTTAAGAAGTAAATAAAAACCTTGGTAATCACCTCGATTGACCAAAAAAGGTAGCTATTCTCCCTAAAAGAATGCATGCCATATGGATGATAACATACAAAAATACATAAAAACATACATATAAATATATATAACATCATGGGACAACATAATGTGGGGTTGGCCAAGATGGGGGATAAAACATAAAAGTGATGAAACTAGCGAATGGCAGGAAATGTTAAGACAACAGAGGGGAGGACATAATATTGACATTAGGTTGTGTTTCCCATGTTGTGGGTAGGGGTTTCACCATAAAACTCACTAGAAGGATGGCTTACATGAGAAGCTAGCCCTTTTATTTAGATTTTGTGCACCCACAAGCATTGCAAGCTGACGTGAGTAATACATGAATTCTAAATTGTAATAAGTATTATTTTTCAAGAATGCATGTTTAAATATGATAATGCAAAAAATAGTTTCAGGTTAGAAAACACTTTGTGTTATGAGTTAATTTATTTTTCATGCTCAAACCTAAAGGATGAAGAGCATAGGGAGGAGTTGCAAGCAGGGGATGCAGAAAACTAACCAAGTTGGGCTGAGGGGTGACTAATGAATAATTACATGTAGAGGGTTTTACAATAGTATGTCAGTTGGAGGTTTGATAAAACTAAGTGTTTTGTAACTTGTACTTTTACAAAATAGTATGAATGTAATCAAGACCTTTATTGATTCATAAAATAATAACCCAATTGGTTTGTCACCCCTCAACTCAATTTGATTAGAAACCTACTATTTTCCAACATGCAATTATATATACACAATATGAATGTAATGAAATTTTATTTTTTACAAAGTAAGAATGTAATAAATTTCACCTTCAAAATTTATGTAGACAAAATTGAATGAGATAGATAAAATGTCATATACTGACTGAAGAGATGAATTCCATGTCATTGAGAAGTTGAGGAAGGTGCGTGTGCAGTATGTGCAATGGGAAAATGAAAATTTAGAACATGAGAAATAGATACTAGAAAGTATGTAATGAAAAAGGAATTTTATCGAAAAAACACTTGAAAATAAGTAGACCAAAGTGAATGAGATATATAATGTATTGACTGAAGATATCATTCTTTATCTTGAGAAGTTGATGAAAGAGTGTGTGTAGTATGAGCAAAGGGAAAATATAAATGCAGAACTAGAGGCAACAAGTACTAAAATACATGGAATGAAAAAAGGAATCTTAACACTAGAAAGGAAGCAAACCAGAGTGAGAAAAATAGATAATGTATTAACTAAATATATCCTTCATGCTCTTTAGAAGTTGAGGAGGGTACACATGTAGTAGGTGCAATGGGAAAATGATAATGCACAAGTGGACAAACTCAAGAGGTTTTGTATTGCACGAGAATTTGTGCAAGAAAAGAAAGTGAGAGATGATGCTATAGGTGCAGTTGTACAAGTGAATTAAAATATTATTGAACATAAGAATTACATGGAACACAAAGAATTAGAAATGGATTTAAAAAGAAGAAAATATGGGATGTCAGTGTAGAAAAGACAACCAGTTGAGTGGAGACATGAAATTCCTATGTGAAAAGGTCAAATTTTTTTGTAAAAAGCTTATTAAAAAGAAATATATACATTCTATAATCAGAAAGACACTCTCACTCTCAAAGTTGAGAAAAAAGTAGTTACAAAGCTACATAAAAGTATTGAAGATATTGAAAACTCTATCAAAGATATGGATGGTTTTGTCCTAAAGGTTGATGAAGGAGCAACTAATTGAAAGATTAAAGTAAAAGATATGAAAAATAACTTAGAAGATCATGAAAAGGAATACCATGGGTTGTCAATAGGTAAGAGTAGTGGGTATGAGGAAAAATGTGTGGATGGTCAACTTCCAGATATGAAAGTACTAGTTGGAAGTGGTGAAACTAAAGAAAAATAATAGAAGACTATAATTAACCACTAAGAAAAGGAATTAAAAGATAAGGAGAAGATTTTATCATCAAAAGAAAATGAGATTATTTAATGCTATTAAGAGATTAGAAAATTAGCATTTGCAATAATTTGAGGGTTTTCAAAAGTTGAAGGTGTATAGGAGTGAATTTTCACCCCTTATGCAAATTCCCCTTTTGTACATTCTCAACTTAGAAAACCAAATCTGAAGGAAAAATTTCACATCACCTTGCTAACTTCCTTCCACTTGGCGTCTGTCTATTGTGTCGATAGAAGAATATTTGTTGAAGATGCCTATATGGCGTGAAGACATCTACATGGTGCACTTATGTCCCCATGGATTCTTGCATTTGAAGTTGGTAGAGGTGTTAAACTTCGTATTGGGAATAGTTTTTAGCGTACCTCTTCGATCAAACGACCCTTAAAAATAGTAGATTCTCTCCCTTCTCCTTTCAATTCTTCCATTCTTTATTAAACTCATCTCTTTTTGCAATCTTCAAGCATTCACTTCATATCTCTTGACAAGCTCTAGCAATTTTAGTCTCATTCTTAGCATTTCCAACATTCTCAACACTCCATTGAAGCAACAACACTCTATCAACTCTGTCAAGAAAGTGTGAAGCAAGCCATTGTAGCAAGGGCTTGAGGTTTTGCAACACCTCCCTTCATCATAGTCAAGGTTGTGGTGATTATTCAAGCTCTCTTTCTCCATCATTGGATAGTGAGCTCTTTGTGGAGGTGGTAACATTTTCACTCCTCTTCTTTACGATTTGGTTGAGTATCTATATACTATTTTGTAGTGTTATTCGTGTGATTTCTTTATTCACTTCTTTATCATACATTTCTCTACCATTGCTATTTGGTTTTCCATAGAGGTGGAAACACCAAAATGAGGGCCTGACTAAGGCAAGCCCCTATACAGCCCCAAATAATTTCCCTTCTTTATTGTGTGTAGTTGGGCGTGCATTTGGAGCTAGCTAGCAAACAGGTACTTTTGTGAGATTTTCTTTGTCACCTTAGTTCTAGTCTATCTACTTTATCATTTCAGTATCTACTTTGCATAATTTCTCATTTTGTTTTTACCATCTAGATTGTACTAGCTAGGCTGTTAGTAGGTCTTTTGGTAGCTTCTTTGTGCTCACTATTTCTCGGCCGTATAGACATAAACATGCCTGAGAGATGCCAATTCATTATGTTGATGTCCCAGAACTACGTTGTCATCCTCGGATAGAGAGTTTTCAGAGACACAAAACTAATTCCAAAAATCTAGCTCGCCTAGCCCAAACTATAGCTTGGGTTTGAAGGGTGATTGAAGCACTTTATAGTCCTCATCATTGTCATCCCTCATTTCAAACACCCGTGTAGAGTGAGGTAAGTTAGGGAAGCCTTCTGCTTTTGGCTCTCATTGACCTGGAGCCTCGACATGGTTGATCCCCCTCTCCAAATTTTTTGGTGAACCCAATGTGAACCATTTTGGTTCTGTTTGGCAATACTAAAAGTTCCTTTCCTCATGTTCTAGGAGTGTTGTATGTGTGAGTGTTGTGAGGTCTTCGAATTACAACCCAACCTATGACCCCTAGTAGGTGTAGTTGGAAGATTATGAAAGTGTTGCACAACGAAACCTTAATTGGGTCATTGTCCTATCTTGCAACCTTTGGGGGGCCTTGTGAGAGTGTTGTTTTTTGCATGTAATGGCCTCTTTCCTGCATCAACCTATCCCCCCTATGTAGCCTATGAGTAGTGGTACTGGCATAACCTTCACCTCATAGGATCTACCAATGGGTTTTAATAGGGAACCATCTCCTCTCTACATCCCTGTATGAAACATCGTAGCAGTTGTTCTCATTGATCTGACATCTCAAGTAAACATCATAGCTAAGGAGATCATGCTAATCAACCTTTTGCATCAATATGGGTATGATGCACTTGTGAGCACCATCAGCATGCATGAAATACTTTCTGTACCTCCTTTGGGTAGTATCATCTTGTCGGTTTTGGTTGGACCTAAATCTGTCAAGCTTTTGTTCGACATAATCCCTAGATCTAAACTCTTTAGGGTGAAGCTGGGTATACCCTATTTAGTGGATATGAATGCAGTACCCTCGGTTGTGCATAAATGTTTAAAATTTATTCATGAGGGTTCCATGCATGTAATTCATGACACCGGTTATAAACCTTTAGTTTCCCATGGTAGGTACTCCTTGGATTACTCTTGGTCTACACCAGTTGGTCCTCTTCCACCTAGGAAAGACCTTTTGTACTGGGCTTATTAGAATTACAAGAGAGGGTACTTAACACTGAGAGAGATTGATGAGGGTGTAGCCCGAGACTTAGAAAATAACCCACAAACAAGAGAATAATTTTATTATTTAGAAAATGGAGCTTCTTACATGCAAAGGATCTCAAATCCCCAAGTTCTACAACACATGCAAGTTAAAGAAAGCTACAAAATAACCCTTTCGCAATATACGAGCTTGTCCCCAAAAAGTTACCAAAAATTAGAAACTTGCCATAAATAGAGCTCCTCTTTAGTTTGGAGCCAAAACAACATTCAAATTTGAGTTTAGGCAGTTTGGCACCGAAAATTACAACTTGAAGTTTAAATTTTAAAAGAACATTTGCAATTGTATCTTCTAGAAACTGTACCAACTTCCCAGGGCCATAACTTTTGATCTGGGACTTTGATTCGCCAACCATTTGAACCGTTAGAAAGGTCTCAAAGTCAATAACATGCTCGAAATACACTACACTAATTTTGGCAAGTTTCAGGTCCGTTCCAAGAACTCTAAGTGCCTCAAATCTAACTTGAAAGATTTTCAGGTGTAAACCTGGGAAACTAAAACTGCAATATCTTTCAACCCAGGAATAGAAAATAAAAACCATAAATTGGAAATTTCAATATGAAAAAAAGGGTATCCAAAAATATAAAAATATTTAAAAATAGAGAAACTTAAAATTTAACTATTTTTGGGTGATGCAAGATTGCCCTTACACCACTAGATGCTCCTGCACCAGACACCTAGGGTAATTTGAGAAGTGACCCTATCACGTCTCAGATGGTTGAGAAAAACACAACCAGTAAACCGCTGCCTTAGATAGCTAGGATGAATCTTCCACAGGCCTTCCTCTCCATTTCACCATATATTCTTCATACTGCCTATTTCTGGTACTCCTTCTCACATGACTATCCCAGATTGCTTCAATCTCCTCCCTTTCTGAAGTAGGTGCTGGAATGCCATACTGCCCTATTGCTAGTGCTTCCTCCGTTCCACCTTCATGATACTCTATCAAATCTAAAATGTTGAATACAAGGGAAATGTTGATTCCATCAGGCAACTCTACATCATATGCATTCCCTGAATCATGCTTCTTCAAAATATTATAAGGATTGAATTTCATCATCTTCAATTTGTTATAGGTTCTCATGGGAAACCTTTCTTTCCTCAAGTGGACCATTACTTCATCACCAATATGAAACTCCTTATTCCTCCTTTTATGATCTTTCTTAGCCTTATATTGCATATTCATCTTATTAATTTGTGTTCTTGTACCTTATCATGTATATTTTTGATGTGCTCTACAAAATCTTTAGCTTCAACACTTATTTTCTTCTCTTGGTGGGGCTACCTCCATACACAATCTAGAATGGTGATCTACCAGTGCTTCTGTTGACAAAATTTTTGTAAGAAAATTCTACCTAGGGTAAGATCAAGTCTATCCCTTGGGTTTATCTCCTACCAAACATCTCAGTACATTACCCATACTCCTACTAACAACCTCTGTCTACCCATCTGTTTGTGGATGGTGTGTAGAACTGAACTTCAACTCTATCTTCAGCTTCTTCTACAAGGTCTTCCAAAAGTACCCCACAAATTTGGTGTCACAATCTGAAACAATACTCTTTGGTAGACCATGTAGCCTCACCACCTCTTTGAAGAACAAGTCAGTAATGTGGACTGCATCATGGGTCTTCTAACATGGAATGAAATGCGCCATCTTCAAAAACCTATCAACCACCACAAGGACTGAATCATTCCCTTATTGTGTGCTTGGAAAACCAAGAACAAAGTCCATACTTATATCCTCCCATGGCCTCTCTGGTATAGGTAAGCGCTAATCTAAGCTTGTATTCTAGCTCACTCCTTTAGCCATCTAACATACCCTGCAACTTTGTACAAACTTCTTCACATCCTATGACAACTAAGGCTAATAATAGTGCTCACTAATAATGGTAATGGTCTTATCCTGACCAAAAGGTCCTGCCATTCCTCCACTATGCTTCTCCTTTATACGGTTCTCCCTCATGAAACTCCTCGGGATACACAATTGACTTCCCTTAAATAACATGCCATCCTAGATTATGAAATCCATCCACCTTGTCCTATCCACTGTAACAGGTTCCTTGCAAGCTTTCCAAGCCTCTGCAAAATCAGGATCTTCTATATATAGTGTCTTGAATTCATTGAACCCAACCACTTCAATCTGCATCTTTGTCATCAATGTATGTCTCCTACTTAAGGCATCTGCAACCCTATTTGACTTCCCACTCCTATGTTTCAAAACAAAGGTATAACTCTGCAAAAACTCTACCCATTTCATATGCCTCTGATTTAATTTTCCCTGACTATTTAGGTATGAAGGCCTGATGATCAGTATATAGAACAAAATCCTTCAACAACAAATAATGTCTCCATTTTTTTAATGCTTGAACTATTGCATAAAATTCCTGATCATATAGAAAATACTTTCTCTTGGCATCATTAAACTTTTCACTGAAATAGGCAATGGGCTTACCTTCTGGCTCAACACCGCCTCCAATGGCACAACCACCGGCATCACAATCCACCAAACACCTTGTTGAAACTGAGGGCTAGAATAGGTTGCTCACACCTTCGCTTCAACAATTCAAAAAATTTCCGCTCTAGTGGTCCACTTGAATTCTTTTCTATCCCCTCTCATTGTTTTAGTCAGGGGTCCACAAATACTATTGAAGTTTCTAATGAACGTTCTATAAAAACTAGCCAAACCATGGAAAGATCTCACCTTGGTAGTAGTTCTTGGGGTAGGCCATTCTAGAATAGCCTTCACCTTCTCTGGGTCCATCTTGAGACCTTCGGCTGAGACAACAAACCCCAAGTACACTAACTCCCTCTTCACAAAACTACACTTCTTTAGATTAATCAACAATTTCTCTTCGCTTAACTTCTCAAAGGCTCTCTGAATATGCATCAAATGCTCATCCAACATCTTACTAAAAATCAAAATATCATCTAAATACACAATAACAAAACTTCCCAGAAATTCTTTTAGTACCTCATTCATGAGTCGCATGAATGTGCTCGGTGAATTGGTTAGCCCAAAAGGCATGACTAACCACTCGTACAGGCCCTCTTTGGTCTTCAAGGTAGTCTTCCATTCATCTCCCTCTCGAATCTAGATCTGGTGATATCCACTCTTTAGATCAATCTTTGTGAAGTACTGAGCTCCACTCAAACAGTCCATCAGGTCATCCATCCTTGGTAGGGGAAATCCGTACTTGATTGTTATCTTGTTTATGGCTCAGGAATCTATACACATCCTCCACTCCCCATCCTTCTTTGGTGCTAGTACTGCAGGGACTGCATATGGACTCAAACTCTCCCATATCAAACCCTTTCTCAACAACTCTTGAACTTGTCTTTTCAACTCCTCATTTTCTACTGGAGTCATTCTATGAGCTGCCTTATTTGGCAAACTGGCTCTAGGAATCAAGTCAATTTAATGACTGATCTTCCTTATTAGTGGTAAACCCTCAAGTAAATTATCAGAAACAATATCCTAAAACTCATCAAACATTCTAGAAACTTCTTCTGGAACCTTCTCACTATCCTCCTTACACACTCTAGGAATCAATGCATAACACACACACTCATGCTTCATACTTTCTAAAAAAATTCTTCCATCTACATAACAAATTCTAGCACTACTGCATACCTTTTCTTCAGACTCCTTTAGGGGTTTCAACTTGTGACGAACCCCATCCTTTGTCAAGGAATAAATGTTTGCATGGCCATCATGTATAGATCACCTATCGAACTGCCACAGCCTCCCCAACAACATGTGACATGCATCCATGGGGATGATATCACAAAGTACCTCATCATAGTAGCTCCCGATCTTGAACTTTATTAGGCACTACTCATTGACCAAAACTTTGTGGTTTTTCTGCAACTAGGCAATCTGATACTGATGCAGGTGCCTTTCCCTCTTCAGCTTCAACTTTTTCACCATCTCCTCTGACACCAGATTATCGATGCTCCCACCATTGATAATGACATCACAACATTTTCCTTCACACTTGCACCTTGTGTGAAACAGATTCTTCCTCTATTCTGGTTCCTTTTCCTTAGTCACCAGGGTCTCCTAATCACTAGGGCTTCTCCTCTTTCAACATGATTTGAATGTTCAGATTGGGCCTCCTCATCTGCATGCACAACCCTTCCATGACCTTCTAGCCTTTTGTATGCCCTTCCTTGGTGTTGTGGAAATTCATAGGCTCGATGTCCTTCTTCACCACACTAGAAACACGTTCCTCAAAAACCACCTCTTCCAGATCCTTGTCCATATCTCCCTCGTCCTCTACCTCTTTGATAACCACTATTTTGATCATGAGGGTAGTAGAAGTTGTCATTCCTTTGGCTTTGGCTGGTACCCACATCTTCACTTTTCTTTTCATCATCATTTCGGTTTCCTGAAGGTCTTCCACGACCCCTTCTACTTTGACCTCCTTGTCCTTTTTGCTTGCCATCAAATCTTTTGTTTAGCTTCTCTTCCACCTTCAGAGCAAACTGATACACATCCTCAATGGTGGTCATTATGACTAAGCTTAACTCTTCTGAATACTCGGTCGTAACCAATTAAGATATTGGGCTACCTTCTCCTTATTGGCCTCTGTGTGACCTGTTCTAATGATTATCTTGTGAAAATCTTTAGTATATTCTTTCACAGATCTGCTTCCTTGCTTCAACCCTTCCAATTTCTTCAAAGAATCTAACTCATAGTCCACTGGTATGAACTACTTCAATTTCTCTACCATGTGATCCCATCTGGTGATCTTGTCTTTTCCTCTTTGATTTCTTTCCAACTTGACCTCTTTCCACCAAATACTGGCATAGCCCTTCAACTTCATTTTTGCAAACTTAACCCGATCTGGGTCCTCTATTTCCTCATACTCAAAATATTCTTCTAGCTAGTTGATCTGGTCGATCAACTCTTTCAGGTTCAAACTTCTAGAATAATTGGGAACTTCTACTCTGGGTCTTTTCCCGATCTTCGAAATGGCCCTTATTAGCTGCATTTGGTCTTGATCAATTGCTTCTTCTTCCTCTTCTACATTTGAACCTTCTTCCTCTCCTTCATTCTCACTTTCCTCCCTTGGGTTTAACCCTCTTCTCAACTGCTCTTGTAATGCATCAATCTGTCTCTGGAGAGCTGCCAGTGCATCTCTTCCACCAACATTTCTGCCACCTCGACCACCTCTGGCACCACCATGCCTACCAGACATCACTCTTGAAGGCATCTTTCTTGACCTCGACCCACAACCATGATCTTGGTGTGAACTACCTCACAATTGGTGATCTGCCCACATGCTCAAGAAAACCTGCTCTGATACCACTTGATGAGGGCGCAACCCGAGACTTAGAAAATAACCCAAAAACAAGAGAATAATTTTATTATTTAGAAAATGGAGCTTCTTACATGTACAGGATCTCAAATCCCCAAGTTCTACAACACATGCAAGTTATAGAAATCTATAGAATAACCCTTTCACAATATGCGAGCTTGTCCCCAAAAAGCTACCCAAAAATTAGAAACTCGCCCATAAATAGAGCTCCTCTTTAGTCTGGAGCCAAAACAACATTCAAATTTGAGTTTAGGTGGTTTGGCATTGAAAATTACAAATTGAAGTTCAAATTTGAAAAGAACATTTGCAATTGTATCTTCCAGAAAGTGCACCAACTTCCCGGTGCCATAACTTTTGATTTGGGACTCCAATTCATGAACCATTTGAACCATTGGAAAGGTCTCAAAGTCAATAACGCACTTGAAATTTGCTACACCAATTTTGGCAAGTTTTAGGGCCATTCTAAGATATCTAAGTGCCTCAAATCTAACTCAAAATATTTTTAGGTGCAAATATGGGAAACTAAAACTGTAATATCTTTCAACCCAGAAATAGAAAATAAAAACCATAAATTGGGAATTTCATTATGACGAAAAGGGTATCCAAAAATGTAAAAACATTTAAAAACTGAGAAACTTGAAATTTAACTATTTTTGGGTGATGCAAGATTGCCCTTACACCATTGGATGCTCCTGCATCAGAGATGCCCTCCATTGCCTTATGTTGTTTCACATAGGGCTTGCTTAAAATCAGACACTAATTCCATCAAGGCTTGTAGAAGGGAAGAAGAGAAGTGGTCTTGAGATCATCTATCTTCCTCTTCCATTGTTTAGTCTGATGCTCCTTCTCACCCTACTATGGCACCATCAAATTCTTTGGTGCCCACTTGGCGAAAGTCTAAGTATCGTACATTCAATTTTCATGTTCTTCCCATGGAGCCTAGGCCCATTTGATATAGTAGGAAGAAAGTCACCCATGGGGAATCTTCTATGTCTTGACCTCCATGCTTCTTACCATTTCTGCTCCCAAGGTAGTAAACGGGAAGAGAACCACTACCAAGGTATTAGAGTCAACTCCCACCACTGCTTCTCAACCCACTCCTCTTGCTCCCACTCAAGAGTCTATGCCTCCACTAGAAATAGCTATGGAGGACACTCCCATGGCTAAGAAGGAGCCTTCTATCCCTTCACAACCTTTGGTCTCTAGCTCGAAGAGTCATAAAAACTACCTTACGCATGAGCACAAGCTAGGGAAAAACTCTTGCAACTAAGAATCTTGCCATATAGAGGAAGGAAGAGGAGACAACCACCCCTATATCAAGGCCTCCCACCACTTCCTCCTCTCTCCTCCCCTCCACTTCCATTTAACAAAGCTCTACATCTCTTTCAACTTCCACAGTGAGTATGAATGCGCCTAACCCTAAAAAGATGTAGGTGTTCATTGCTCATTCAGTGGAGCAACCCTTGTTGATGTCTCTTCTAGATGTCTCACCTTTCCCAAAACTTGTGGATATGTTGAACACTTTAGTGGTATCCACCGTAGTTTTCTCTTTTGCCTCTACCTCCACACCTCTTGCCTCGTTTGTGGGGAGTTCACATCTCCCAATGGAGTAGAAGGTGGAGAGTGGTCCTTCTAGCAATGGAGGATTTAAGGGGAGCCCACCTTCTCCAAAAGGTTTTCTTGTGCTAACTTGTTCTATTTTTGTAACATAACCAATCTTGACTTCCCCCAAGTTCATCACCACTCACGAGTCACTCGATGATCCTAGCGGTGAACTTTGGGAATAACCATCTCCATATGTTGAGGTATGAAATGGAACTCTAGTGAAGTGCATGTTTAACTCTCTAGATGAAGTTTTGGCCTTGTCAATGGTCTTCACAAAATCATTGACCATAGCTCCAAAAGAGCCTAGAGGAAAAGACCTTGCAAGGACTTCTTCCTTAGTCCTTGTTGTAGGAGGTTCAGAAGCTCCTCCTCTTACCATACCACCACTGCAAGCTCATCCTCCTTCCCCTTATGATGATCTGGAGTGGGAAGCGGACGACCTCTTGGTCAATTATTATACTTATATATATATATTTATGAGTAGTTCTTTGGAAATATTAGATCACCCATGTGTGCTTTGTTTTTGTTTATTTCTCCTTTGCTCTTTTCTTCTCTTTCTCTCTTCTTTTCTTGAGTTTTCCTTTTCATGTGTGACAACACCATTTATATAACACTTCGATTTTCAGAAAGTGCATTCGTTGCCAATGAATCTTTTCTTGAGAATCTTCACAATTTTTTTTCAACAAACTGCATTCTCAACTTGAAACCCTAATGGAATGTGTTTTCTTCATCATGGGTTCCCAAAGAAAGAACTTAAGTCCTTTTTCTTTGAGGTGGGAGCAACTTTGACCTTCCTCTCATGGGGGGCATTTTCTTCCTTTCAAATTCCTTGATGAAGTGAACATCTTTCAAAAGGATTCCTTGATGACAAATCGATTCCAAATAGAAACACCTCTTTTGTACTTTCAAACTATGTGTCCTTTGAGTGGACCCCTTTCTTCACGCTAGGTTCCTGAGGGATCCCTTTGAAGGTTTTCCAATCTATTGATGGCCTGCATGAATGACTGCTTCCACTTTGCAGGTGCACTTGTGAAGCCGCTTTCCAACTCTCAAGAGTCCCCTTCTTTGGGTTTCCTCCATGTGAGAGATCTTGGGGGATACATCCCTACAGGTATGTAGGCATGTAGGGTACTTATTCTAAGCTTCCTCCATGCAAGAGATCTTGGGGTTTGCTCCCCTATAGGTCTATGGATATGTAGGGTGGTTTCTTTTTGTTTCCTTCATGTGAGAGATCTTGGAGGACACCTTACCTATTGGTCTATGGGTCTATAGAGTGATTTTTCTAGGTTTCCTTCATGTGAGATATCTTGGAGGACACCTTGCCTGAAGGTTTGTGGATTTGTAGGGTGCTTTTTCTAGGTTTCATTCATGTGAGAGATCTAGGACACCTTCCCTATAGGTTTGCAGGTTTGTGGGGCACTTTTTAAAGGTTTCCTTCATGTTAGAGATCTTATTGGACACCTTCCTTGTAGGTTTGTAGGCCTCTAAGGTTCTTTCTCTAGGTTTCCTTCATGTGAGAGATCTTGGAGGACACCTTCCTTACAATTCTAATGGCTTGTGAGGCACTTACCTCTTGAGGCTTCCCTCATGTAAGACATCTTGGGGTCACCTCCTTGCAGGTTTGTGGGCCTGTAAGACACTTTTTTTCTACAACTTCATAGTTTTGCGAGGCTATGGATTCCTTTTCCTACCCTATAGTTTCTACCTCGCTAGATTGTGGCTTGCTTCATTGATAGTTCAGGTATAAATTTCTTACCCTATTCACTCTTCCATCTACTCATCAGTATTTGTTCTCACTAAAGTGGGGGAAAAATGTATACGAGCGAATTTTCACCCCTTATGCAAATTCCCCTATTGTACATCCTCGCCTTAGAAAACCAAATCTGAAGGCAAAATTCTACATCAGCTTGCTGACTTCCTTCTACTTGGTGCTTGTTTGTTGTGTTAGTAGAATAATATTTTTTAGGGATACCCACATGGTGTGTAGACATCTGTGCAATGAGCTTACATCCTTGATGGATTCCTGCATCTGAAGTTGGAAGAGACATTACACTTCCTATTAGGAATGGTTTTTAATGTCCCTCTTTGACCAACCGACCTTAGAAAACAATAGATTTTCTCCCTTCTTAAAATTCTTCCATTCTTCATTCAAATCATCTCTTTTTGCAATCTTCAGGAATTTACTTCATCTCTCTTAACAAGATCTGGCAATTTTACTCTCATTCTCAGCATTTCCAACATTCTTAACACTCCATTACAGCATCAACACACTCTCAACTCCATCAAGCAAGTGTGAAACAAGCCATTGCAGCAGGGGCTTTAGGGTTTGCAACACCTACCTTCATCGCAGTCGAGGCTATGGTAATTGTTCAATATCTCTTTCTCTGTCATTGGCTAGTGAGATCTTGGTGGAGGTGGTAATGTTTTCACTCCTCTCCTTTACGATTTGGTTGAGTAGCTATATACTATTTTGTAGTGTTATTTGTGTGCTTTCTTTCTTCACTTCTTTATCATACATTTCTCTACCATTTATATTTGGTTGTCCATGGAGGTGGAAACAAAAAAATGGGGGTCTGATGGAGGTAGGCCCCTATATAGCCCCAACAAATTTCCCCTCTTTATTGTGTGTAGGTAGATGTGCATTTGGAGCTAGCTGGTGAACATGCACTTTTGTGAGATTGTCTTCATCACCTTAGTTCTATTTTATTTACTTTATCATTTCAATATCTACTTTGCATACTTTCTCATTCTGTTTTACTATCTAGATTGTACTAGTTAGGCTATTAGTAGGTCTTTTTGGCAGTTTCTCTATGCTCACTGTTTCCTGGCTATATAGACGCCAACACACCAAGAGACACTAGTCCATTGCACTGATGTCCCAGAACTTTGTTGTTGTCCTCAGACAGAGAGTTTTCTGAGACACAAAACCAAATCCAAAAAGATAGCTTGTCTAACAAAAACTAAAGCTTAGGTCTAAAGGGTGATTGAATTACTTTGTTAGAGTTCTCTTGCATTAGCTAATAATTAATTAATCTGTAATTAATTATTAGTATAATTTATTCTCACACACTTTAGTTAAACTTAGGAATGCTTTATTAGTTGAGCTTATATTAGATCATTATGTCACATCTCATGTGCTATTGACACTTGTCATGATCTGATCCCTTTCTCATTTAGGGATTTTCTCTTATAAAAAGTCAACCCTTATTGTAAATAACTCTCAAATATTATTCATGGGAAACATCATGGCTTTCATATCTTCTTGAAAGCTTCTTTTGTAACTTTTCCTTGTTGATGAATATAGAAATTCTTGTTTGTAGATCTCTTGGTTGCAATGCGTCTTTATTTGTTGTTTGATCCTGTCGCTCATGGTTTTGTGCTTGTTACACAATTCTAACACGGTATCAGAGCGTGGATCCAACGAACCCATTCTCGATTTATGAGTTTTTGTATTTATGAGGTTTTTTTTCAACAAGGGTTGCAAGCTTT
>VDFB02387271.1:0-24658 GCA_007258455.2 Sequoia sempervirens
TGCACTCATAAGGTTTATTTAAGTGTATATTTGAATGATAGCCCAACACACAACATTAAATAGAATTTAATTATTAACACCTAAAAAAACCCTCAAGGTTGGATTGATTCTCCATGGGTGGCAAATGAGTCCACCTTGACACAAAATTCAAAATAATTCAAATTTCTTTCAAGATTTTATTCAATTTTACACTTGATTTTGGCCTGTGATGATGTATAGTCAGTACTAAGACACAAGAATGGTATAAGTGAGTTAATTTAACCTCATTTTAACAATCCTTTTTGCAATCTATAATTCATATCCAAGCATTCATACAAGCATTCAAGCATTCAAGCATAGCATTTTGTCAAGTTCTTTTGCAATAGATCATTAAACAATCATTGAAGCATCTTGAAGTAGCCATTGACATTGATTTGGATTTTAATCTTCAAAGGTTTAGAGGTAAGTAGCAATACTTTATGTTATTCATTTATCCTTTCCCTTGCATTTCATATATTTTCATTTGCTTTGAGCACATAATTAGGGTTTGACCAAGGAAAACCCCTATTTGCTAACCCACCAACATTTTTCCCCTTTTGGATTGTGTTGTGTTGCAGATTTGGTAGGTTTAAAGGTTTTGAAAAGTGGAATCAAGTCAATTAAGCTCTTCAAGACATTACATCATCATTTATATTCTTCTAAACACTTTTTGTATGTTTCTTGTAGAATCTGGTCCATCAACAATCCAATACTCAAGATTGTACAGATCTGATATTATAGAGTTCCTGACTGTACCTCCAAAAATTTAGGATTGGACTGATTCACCACCCTTGGTGAATGATTCCACCATGACATCAATATTTGAGATTTTTTCAGATCAGGATCCCTCTAGACAGAAACAAGTTTCTGACAGTTTTCACTTGATAGTGGACTGATTCGCCACCCTTAGCGAATGAGCATTAGTGAATTTTAAATAATTTCAAATCTACATTCCAGACCTTTCAACAACTTCAAATCAACCCTAGAAGCACTCAGAATCAACCCAATACTTTATGTTTTGCATTATTTCTTCAGTTTTCATATTGTTTGCATATCACAGTGTGTTTTCCATAATTACATAAATCATAGTTTTGTATCTATTTTTAGTCATTTAGATTAATTAATTGCACTTAGTTTATTTCATTTAGCATAGACACTATCATAATTTGAATGAACCCCCTAGATTTTTGGCCCTAATATATCTCCTTTTAAATGAAACACCTTGAAAGTGTTAGAGACCCATTAGAGTGCCAAAAATTTACAGTTCAAATCCACACCTTTAGATTATCAACATACTGAGCTAGCCAAGCCAATGGCTAAACTGAATTTCACTATCAATTGCTTCAAATTCTGAATGCTTCTAGATACTCTTGCATCAAATCCACTAAGAATGTGGATTCAAGATCCTATTTTTGAGGGTCATTTACAAAACTTTAAGAAAATTGAAGTTGTTGTCCTCCATCACGCCACGTTTGTCTCAGTAATTTTATGACACATACTACTCCTTCCCTGCTACAAATCACACAAAATTCTCAAAAGGGTTTTTATCCCTTCAAATCTACTTTGTAGATCATTTTGAATTTTTGAATTTCGTTACGAAACAAGGGAGATATCATTGTTTTATTGAGACTGTATTTTTGGCAATTTTTGGGTGCCTAATTTTTAGGTAACCTTCAATTCTCCATGTGAATGAAGGGATTTTTCTCCTTTTTTCTTGCCCAAATATTTTTTGATTATCTTGAATAACATCCCACTACCATTAATGGCACTTAATTTCTTTGATAAGTTGAGTTATTGAAAGATAATGTGGCAGAAGAGATCTCCATGAGCTATCATGAACTACATGCTTATCCACCAATTTAGGAGTGATTGATGCTCATTAATTTTGCAATAATATTGGAATGTGCTAGAATTCTGGAGTCTTCTTTATCTTCCCATAATGTCATCAAATCCTTGACTAGAGTTGATATCTGGAGCTCTTAGCTACAAGTGTTCGTAGCTTCATCTTACCATGAGTTATTTAATAACTCATTTATCTGCATTATATCATTTTAAACACTTCATGGAGACATATTAGAGGCAATTTGGATCACATTTAATTACAAAAAATAAATCAAATATTCACTTTACATTCTACCTTAAATAACTAAAGAACTTTCAATAATTACTCAAATCCACTTTAACACTAATGCATTAAGAAGAAATAGATTATTTTCTTTGATAAAATATGAGAGAAT
Source organism: Sequoia sempervirens (assembly GCA_007258455.2). NCBI lineage: Eukaryota > Viridiplantae > Streptophyta > Pinopsida > Cupressales > Cupressaceae > Sequoia > Sequoia sempervirens. The sequence goes on from VDFB02387271.1 coordinate 2,256, forward strand.
TTATGGTCTCATCAATCTTTTGACCCACTATAAACAAAAGTGAATTTGGTGAAATTCACAATTCAATGGTAGTGTGCAAGATAACCATCCCCAAAGCCTTTGTTTTAAAGGTTGGGAGGTCTCTTGAGGGAGTTTATCATTTGTCTCACCAAATGGAAACCCTTACTAGAAACTTTAAGTGTAGAAGTCAGCCGAGTCAGTTTCTGAACATTGTAATATTCACAGTGCAAGGGGAGGGAAGAATTTTCCCCCAAGATACACACCATATAACTATCAAGGATTACTGGCCAAAAGTGGAGGATTCGACCTTGGTTAAGACCTAGAAAATGCAAACACACATGCGCCCTCTAGGAGGTGACACAATTGTGTGAGCTGACATAGTTCTAAGATGTGGGTTGTGATATTATTAATGACCCTTGAAATTAGGAGTGTTTGATCTATTTATTCATGTTCTATACCTATGGAAATCAAAGGAACTAGACTAGATTCTTGAACATACACTCAATGTTTAGATCCTAGGCTAGAAACAACTATTTTACAACTTGTTACTATGTTTGAATTCATTATTCAAGAAAATAATTTATTTGAAGACACTTAATTCACATAATTCAAAAGCAAAAAGACCAAACAAAAATTATTGTTCAGTAGATTATTCCTTGAAATTATTCAAATCCATTGATTCAAAATAAAAACCAAACAGAATTCCCAAAATAATGAACAATTTCCAGTTTAGTGCATGTATTTCCTATTCTAGCATATACATAGCATTTTCTAGCTCATTGAAGACATCTTCTGGCACATACATGACATTTGATAGTGCATCTAGGTCCTTTTTCAGGTTCATTTGTTCCATTTCATAGTGCATTTGCAAATCAGTTTAGCATAATTACTTGATAATCCAACAGAGAGCTAAGTTGAAATCACATCTAGGGGAAGCCTAACGCATCATTGGCTTGTTTTAGCGCATTTGACCCATTTTCTAGAACATTTGGCTCATCTTCTAGCACGTAAATACCATTTTCTAGCACATTTGCTTCATCGTTTAGTGCATCAACTTCCTATTTTAGTGCATCTAGGGGACAGTCTAGTGCATCTAGGCTTTATTTTAGTGCATATGTACCATCTTTTAGCACATCCATATCCTATTTTAGCGCATCTAGTTAATTCACAACTAGAGAGAAAAATTCACCATCTGCCTAAAAATTAAAACCACATTTAGGGATCCTTATTAGAGTAGAATTATTCCTCAATCACAACAATGTTTTAAACTTGAACAAATCGGCCTTTGGAAGTGAAATTATTCAAACTAAACTAGATATACTATCTTAAAGTGCCTAAGTCATCAAACCTATCTTTGAATATTAAGCTAAGTTTCATCATTAGGATTTTTCATCCTCCATCAAGAAAATGAAGCTATCAGTCAGATTTATCACCTTAGTCTCATCAATAGGATTTGTCATTCTATTTGACTTGGGTATATCATTGGCACTTCTTAAACAAAGATCAAAGTCTAGTAAAACTTTAACACTTGAATGCCTATTTTAACAAGATCACAAAAGTAAAAACTTAAAGAACAAGAAATTGAAACTCAAACTACCATGGTTGAGGGTGAAAAAAATCCTTTCCATAGATTCCACAAACCTAAAAGTGATGAAATAACTGAGGAAGACATACAACATGCTCAATGAGATCCTAAGTTCCACAAATTCATGGAAAAAGTTCTAGAAAAAGATGGTGAAAAATACTTTCGAATTCTAGTTAATCAAGGTGTCAAACTTCCAAATGACTTTGATGTAAATAAAGTAAAAAGAGCTCCTAAAAGAACATAAAATGATCCACCAAACACAGATCCAATGGTTTCCTTAACTCATCAAATGCAAAATCTCCAATAATAGATCCAAGACATCCAAAGAGGAACCACAAAATAATATCTACTGCAAGACATTTTCCCATATTCTTTTGACAAATCAATTAACATTAGACCCTTTCCCAAACATTGTGAATTTCCAAAATATGATAAATATAATGGAAAAACTAATCCTATTGATGAATATAAGAGAATTTTGCACCATGACCTTAGAGTTTTCACATGAAGAGACTTATTTGATGAGATTGTTTCAACAAAGTTTGGGTGGCCAATGTATGGAGTGGTTCTCAAAATTACCACCAAGTATTAGGTCCTTTGAAGAGTTGGTCAATAAATTCATCACTCAATCTCCTACAACATCCAACATGAGATAACCATGAAAGACCTTTGCAACACAAAATAGAAAAAGGGTGAATCATTCCTTAATTTTTTACAAATATGGAGAATATTGTTTGCTAGGTATGCTCACCCCATACCTAAAAAAGAAAAGATGGAAATCTTCATTTACAATCTAAATGATGAGATGAGCTATAGACTTTAATTGCAATTCCCACCCACTTTTGAAAAGATGATTGAAAATGGACTCAAAATCAAAGAAGCCTTGGTCAAAAGAGGGGTATTAAAAATCTACAATGAAGGATCAAATAATGCAAAATCCTCTAATTATCATAAAAACAATGATAAACCAAAATTTTGGCAAAGAAATAAAAATATTGGTAACAATGATGCTCCAGCTGAAACACAAAATACAAAACTAGTCTTTAACTTGATAGCTGCTTCCTCCAAGACCAATCAAAACAACAACCAAAACACTAGAATCAAAACAACAATCAAAAGAATGTTGAATCTAAACCACCACCATATCAAAAACCATCAAATTGAAGAAGATTCACACCTTTGGGATAGTCACCTGAATCGACATTAAGAGAGCTTCTTGCACATAGACTTATAACATTAACAGAGGCATGAGATTGGGAACCAAGAGTTAAACCATCTTGGTGGAATGATGCATACTACTATTATTTTCATCAAAACAAAGGGCACAAAACAAATGACTATATACAACTAAAACATTTAGTACAAGATTTGATTGATAACAAGACAATATTTGTAGGACTTCAAACGAATAATTATCATGGAGCATTCAAAAATCATTTACCGAACTATGAAAAAGGAGAATCTTCTTCTACAAACAACAAAGGTAAAATGTGAACTATGTTAATGACACCACTATCCTTCATATTTTTTCAATTGAAGATAAGAACAATGACATGGAAATCAATGACAAACAAGACATTGTTGCAGCTGATAATCAAACTAATGACATTCAAATCAATGATGAACAAGACATTGTTGCAACTGGTAATCAAACTAATGACATTGTTATAGCTGAAAATAAACTCCATGACATCAACATCAAATGCCACCAAATCAATGACACCAAACAATACATGGCTGCAACTGATAATCAGATTAATGTCATTAAAATCAGAGAAAAACAAGACCATCAACTAGTTAATGTGACCACAAGGGTGTAGTCTAAATTGACAATGAAAGGAGTTACATATAAAACACCCTCTTCCCCTTCAACTCAATACAACATAGTCAATCAATTTCAAAAAATCCCAACCCAGATATCCATATTGGAACTCCTAAAAATTTCACTAGCACACAAAGAGATTTTGGAACAAGCTCTAGTGGCCACCACGGTACCCAATAACTTGGAAGTTTGTCAATTCCAAGCTATGGTGGGACACTTGACCACACCTAATTTCCTATCATTTTCTGAAAATGATGATGCCTCACTCACCCATCCCCATAATACCCCATTACACATTGAGGTTTTAATTCACAAACACTAGGTCAAATGTGTTCTAATAGATGGTGGTGCTGGTCTATATATCTACACTTTAAAGCTTATCCATGCACTAGGATATTCAAAAAATGCAATTGATGCTAGAAGAAAGATCACTATAAAATCCTATGATGATGAAGCGAGATCCTCCCAAGGACTTATCGTGTTACCAATTCAAGTGGGGCCAATCGTAAAGGATATAGTCTTCCAAGTGTTAGACAAAGAGTTGATATACAATATACTCTTGGGATTTCCTTGGATTCATGAAATGCAAGCAGTCTCATCAACGTATCATCAATGCTTGAAGTTTCCTTTCAATGGAAAAGAAATCACCATTTCAACTTATTCCAACAATCCTCAATATTGTAACACAATCAAAATAGTCCTAGATACTTTTTTGCCACATAACAGAGAAGCCCATACTCCTAGTTCATCAAGTAATGAAAGAAAACTAAATTTTTTGTCAAAGTGGGTTGTGAAAAAGGTTCAGTTAAAAGATAGGGAATTAGTGATTCTACTCCATCAAATAATGAAAGTCAATTAAATTTGTTATCAAAATAGTTTGAGGAAAAGATCTAGTTGTAAGAAAAAGGCATGGGTAAATATTCCATTGAGAAATCCCTATGTCTCTCACAGTTGTTGCCTTCACCAAGATCATATGGATAGCCATCAATGTCAAGACAACAATCCTCACAACCAATCACACTTTTTGACGGTAAATTTGTAAAGGCAGGAACTTTAGTTGATGAATCTGAAGATAAGGAAATTCTCAATTGGCTCTTCAAAGACGAAGAAGCATGTACAACAACAACTAGTAGTATACAAACAAAACATTTTGTTAAAGGGAAAACAATATTAGAAAAGATGGGTTATGAAGGAAAAGGTCATATTGGGAAAAGAAAAGAGGGTATTGTAGAACCGATCCAGCCTATCACAATCAATCCAAAGAAAAAGATAGGACTAGAATATAAAGAAGAGACCAAGGAAGACACAAAAGAGAAGATTTGTGAGTGAATCTTACAACTAAAAGCTAGTTATGAGACTGACTCCAATGAGTATGAATGGGATTCATTATCTGAAGAATCTTGTCATGAAAAAGAAGTTGATGTGATACAAAGGTATGCACCCCCTCATATGGAGGGACAAAGCTTAGGGTCTAGACCTCTTGAATTTGGATCACAACATATCGATAACTCAAGTGAGGGCGAACAAACTTTGAGCAAGATGGACAATTTGAAGGAGAGTAACATCATAGACCTTGACATTGCTATCAAACACCATGAACATGTTGCCATCAGGACTCTCATCACTATTGACCTTGACCAATCTAATGATCCTTTGCCTCTAATACATCCTAAACTCATTGATTGGGAGCAAACTAAGCCTCTTAATGTCCCTATCTTTGCAAATGATGATGCCATTGTTATCTTCCTTTGTTCTGATAAACCTAAAACAAGTTCCACCCATGAAACTCATAATGAAGCTTTGAGCTAGGAGGGTGCCAAATCTCTCAGTTGCAAAATAAAAAATATGAAAAATCAATCTAATGGTGAAAACCATTTAATGGCAATATTAGATCAAGAAAAAGTAAAAATAAAGAGCGTATCCAATAGTGAAAACCTCTTCGAGGCACCAAAGGATGAGAGATTTGACACTCTTCCCAAGAACTATCATGAAATATTATTAGTATTGGTTGAGCAAACTCAAGCCATCAACATTGGTAGTACAAAAAAATTAAAGACACTACATCTAGCAGCATCCATGACAAAATAGGAAAATCCTAATTTCACTAAGTTCTTTGAAGAAAGACAAGTCAACTTTGCTTGGTCCTACATATGCTAGGAATAGATCCAGATTTGATAATGCATCACTTATCTCTACCACCTGGGGTGAAGCCCGTAAACAAAAAAATAAGGAAGATGCATCCACATATTGCCTTGTTGGTGAAAGCAAAATTGAATAAATTACTAGATGCAGGATTCATCCAACTAATTGACTATGCTAAGTGGATTTCTAACATTGTACCAGTTTCTAGACTAGATGGCAATGTTATCACCTAAAGTTGCACCCTTACTAAACCTGATGTTCAACACCTCAGTGTAACATGGGAAGACCTCTAAAGATGTGGGTTTCTTGTAAGCAGAGGTCAACCTCCAGAGAAGGCTGGCTTCCTTTGGGTATCACCTAAACTATTGATTCTCTGAAGGGAAAGGGAGAAAGAGAATATATTGAAAGTAAGACTAACTCTATGGTGATACACCAAATTAATGAGAAATCAAAAAATGAAAATAGGATGAAACACACTGAAGAAAACTAGACTGTTGTTGTTTCACCTACTCAACATCACCCCATTCAGCTTTATGCATCACTCTTGGCAGGTTTGATCCACATACATATCTTGAGAAGGAAGGAACTATCTTCACACCTAAGTGGTATGAATGCAAATTTGGTAAAACACTGTTAAAGAAATACATACATAAGCTAACATATAGAAAATGAGAGTGGTACATGCATTAATACTTGTTTTCAAGATGAACTATGTTTTTCATTCCAAAATTTTAGTTAAGTTACAGAAACATACACTAATTGAGAAAGGATTGATGAAAAAATCACTAACTCCCTTGAATGCATAATTCCAACTCACTACAAAAAGGCAAAAAATGCCTTATATACAGACTGTGTGTCGGCCCATTAGGGCCTACAAAAATATTTGAGCTCAGAAAGATCTACCCTCAGATCTTTTGGATGAAGTTAATGTTGAAGCCTGCGTATCCTTGTTGTGTGTGTCGGTGAAGAGTTACCCTCGTAGAATCCCCCTGATATTTTATAGCTACCGCATTCATTTGATTGATTGTGTCTGGTTGAGCTACTTCGGTTGCACCTTGAATGCTTTGAGCCTGCAACAGATACACGTCGCCCTTCATCCTGTTGATGTTCTTTAGACTACCACAATTTACCTTTAGATCTCTCTGATTGGCTGAGTGAACTCCACGCAGCTTCTTCAGGTGGTTAGAACTCCCCCTGTTGAACCACATATCAGTGAGACACTAATTGTGTCTCCTCGATGCAGTTAAAAAATTTTGCAAGCATCAAAAAAACATGGAGTCATCACTAAGAGCTCCCAATGAACCCAAAAGAACATACCGATGCTACTGGAGCCATCGAAAAGACATCATTTATCGCCAAGAGATCAGTGGGTTGATGAGTCACGTGGAGATCCCCTTCTGTCACTGAGACCACATGATATCGGTAAGACATCACCCCGACAGTCAGTCGTTGCATCCATAACACTCATGTCAGGGAGACCTTCACCAACGTCCTTAGAAGTAATCCCTTTGGGCTCCTTTTCTCCTATCAGCTAGACATCCTTATATCGGGAAGAGGTTGTACCGAAGGCACCTCAGCTTTGGTGAGCGCACATTTCATTTCATTTCAGCAAGACTCCTTGGCATCGCTAAGACGTCACATAGAAATCCTTCCCATTCGTCGAACTCTTCATTTGGCAAGACACCCAGCGAGACCCCCTGCTGTCGGCGTGACCTTTTGTAGAACTCCCCCTCTTCTTGGTGAATTCCTTTTTGATCTAAAGGCTTCATGGCTCGGTGAGACTCACGCCGAAGTATGAACCCTTGGCTGACTTCTTTTCTTTCAACCTAACTCTTGTCAGTTGGGAAGAGGCCCTCCCAAGCTCCTTATGTTATGTCGAAGGTTCCTCCATTGTCGGTGAGACCCCACCTTATCGCAGGGACATCTCGGTGAAAGCTTCAAGTCTTGGCAAGGCCTTTCTTTGTCTTCGGTGGTTCCTTCATACTTCGGAAAGACATGCGCTAAAGGAAATATCCTTACTAAAACCTGTGCTTGTTACCAAGACATGCCATTCTCGCTAAGACCTATTAGCAAGTTCCTTCTCTTACCCCAAAGCGTCTAGTCGGTGTGACCCTCATCCTTCGGCAAGACACCTTGCTGAAGGCAAAACCTTTGCCAAGCTCTGTTTGTCACCATAGCACCCCTGGGTCACCGAGACCTATTGTAGACTTCCCCTTTCACTAGGACTTTGGCTTGTCGGCCAGACTTCATACCGAGCGCCTCCAGTCATATCGACACCTGTTTCAGTTGTCAAGAAACATGCCTTATCTTGCCGACGAGTCCATCCGTTTTCCATCGCTGTGACATTCCACTGTCGGTAAGACATCATATCGAATGCATCCTATTATCTCAAAAGATCTCAACCACTTTCAGGTCACTGAGACATAATACATCTCCCACCGATGAATCTACCTATCCCAAGTATGTTGCTGTAGCTTCCATCTGTCAAGGAGACCTCACATAGACTACATTTGCTACACCGAAATCTCAATGCATTATGAGTCACTGTGACAAGGCGATACTTATGCTGACAAGGATCCTTCATTATTTTCCATTGGTGAGACCGAAGGTCACTCAATGAGACCTTACGACAATCACCCCAACCTATACCGATGAGCACATCCTTCCATCACCGATCGACGAGACAACAACGAACTCATGCCGAAGGCAAAAACTTTTTTTGCACACTGTCGGTAAGACCAAGAGAACTCACTATGACATCCCCACGAAAGCATAACTCATGCCAATAGAAGCCTTCACGGTCGCCAAAACAATAGAAACATCCTACCGAGACCCCTCGTTGAGCCCTTTTACCTCGTGCCGAGCTCTAATTTTGTTTCGAGGAGACCCCTTCAAATCGCTGAGACATCTCAACGAGACCCCCTGCTGTCATACCTAGGGGCCTCTTTCCTTTGGTTAAGGAGACATCTGGCCTTTGCCAAGACATCATGGCGAAGCTATTTTCCTTGGCCGAGACCCACGTCGAACTCCCCGGTGAAACACTGTTGGCGTAACACTTGCCAGTTGCCGAGACATCACTGTGAAAGGTTCAAGTCTTCCTGAAAACCATGGTCGCTGTGAGTCTTGCCAAATGATGATTGAATGGCCTATCATCCAAAGGGATCCACATGGTAAGAGGTCATACTGAATGCCTCCTGTTATAGTGATAGGCTCCACAGTGACATGTTCGGCCAGACAAAGACTAGGTCACAGTGACCTGTGCAAAACATAAAAAAAAGAAATGCGTCCAAGCTACTAGTCGACCAGACAATGGAGATGTCATGCCGACTTGGTTCTAATGGAGGCTCGAGTCTATAATTCTTTGAAGCACACCTCCTATCAATCAGGCCTCCTGACTGAGCTCCCTATGAAATGCTATCAAATACATGAACTAACCCTTAATGGAAGTATCCCATTTGGCCCTTATGAACACCTGCATCATAGATGCCTCACCTGATTGAGCTTGAGGGTGAAGATTGGGTAACATTTATGGCAACCTTTGATGGATTTTTTCCTGCTAAACATGAAACTAGTAGCCTAGGCCTATCCATTGGGCATGGAGTCGATAGGAGGCTCAGAAAAGATCAAGAGCAACTTTGTACATGGTTGTAACTCATCTCGAGACTCACTAGATCACTTGGAAACTTATTGAAAACAAGAAAACTAAAATAAACTATTTACATGTGTTGAAACAACACTTAGGGAAAGGAATAGCAACTAAACCTACCCTACACTAACTAGTAAGAAATTGATCAAACAAACCCATTGACAGGTTGGGTGAAATAACTGCCCTTTCTAAAAAATTCACAATGTTTGCTACACTAGAGAACAACCAAAGAGAAATGAAGCATGAATGACAACTCCACGAATGGCTACAGGATCCCTTGTAGAGCATATTCAAGCTTACTAACCTTTTCATACATAATGTAAACATTCTCGTTCTGAGGTGGAAAGGTAACTTGAGTGTGTTCCTCCTAAGTAGTACCCTCATGCTTGGGTACAAAATTCATCCTTGGTGTTGTATTGGATTCCATCTGAGCTAGGTATCTGATTGGACAACCATTGATAAGGGAAAAGATTGAGCCTCCCTTGATCTCATGCTCATGAACTACCATCTGAACACCCATTTTTTCAACAGAGAACAAAGAGATAGATTCCTCCATCACATCTTCAATCAACGCATCAACCTCAGGCTCTTTTATGCACCAGAATGGAGGCTACTCATAATTCTCATCATCACTAGAAGAGTTACATTCTGATTTAGGCTTGGCCTTTTCATCGAAAGAAGACAACAATTCAACTGGTGATAAAGTCTCAAGTTCCTCTGTACAATGGAATGGAAAATCCTCCAACCAGTGATGACTTTGCAAATCAGGTTCATGAGGTCTTTCCTATTATTTCATCACCTCTACAAGCTGCTGCTCAAGATCATCATAACCCTCAAACTCTTCTGATTCTTTGTCATCCAATGTTGAGAAAAACTGTTCAATTATATCAGTGTTCACTACTTTGTATATCTCAGCATCAACTTTTTCAAACACAACATGCTCAAAAGTATCAAACCCAGTTGCACACTGCCCCTCTTCAACCTCATGTTGCTGACCTTTTTTAGTCTCTTCATGTTGTTGTCTTGACTCTTGAACCTACAGCTACTTGATGTCTTCTTGGTGCTCTGAGATAGAATTTAGAGTGGGAAAAATCATACCTTCTTCATTCCAAATTGTACATTGCTCTTCTTGGTGAGCCTTTTCCATCATTTCACCTTATTGTTTTGTCAAAAAAAATCACCATTTTGTAGAACAGTGGGAGGATCATTAGCTATAACCTTGTTAGAAACATTTTGAGAATTCCTCTCCTATTCATCCTTTTGCAGTTGTAGTCTATATTCCTCCATGGCTAAATGCAACAGATTTGGAACTCTAGTCTCCTTCATGGTGAATGAACTAACTTGATCACTGGGCTGCTCTTTAGCTACAACACCCTGCTCTTTGAAACTCCCCTCAAGCTATCTCTTTTGAAAGTCCTCCACTAGTTGGCACTGATATTCTAAGTAAGCTTGAGTATTCTGCACCTGAGTAGAGAGTAGCTTCATTTGTTCTTCTCTAGCATCTATTTCTTGTTCAAGGCCTTCCTTGAACTGGACTCTTTTTGCCGCTCTTGCTTGATCATAAAAGTAGACTTGTTCATCCACTCCCTGTTGTTGCATAATGAAACCTTTCTACACCTTGATATCAACCAACATCCTAGATAGGCATGCAAGCACCTTACTAATATCATTAATTGTCATATTGTGAAGATCTTGACTTAGATCCCACAACATATGGTCGATTTATTGGAGCAGGTCCAATATGCTCTTATATGGATGTCTTTGAGGCTGATCAAATAAATAATTATACTGGTTAACCTCAGGAACATCCTCTTGGGAATGATTTTGATCAAATATTGATTGAAACATAGGTTGAACTGGAGCGGGAGGGTGGGAAGCATGATGAAAATGTTGATTAGTTGTTACTATAAGGGGAATTGTGTTGCAACCAGCACCGTGGTCAGGTGAATGTGATTGATAAGGTGTAGGAGCAACATTCTCATGATATGGAGGGTAATGGTAAACACCTTCATGAATATTGGACATCTCTTATTCAAAGGGCTGAAAACTCAAAACTAACAGATTCTTTTGAGACATACCAACACTTGTGCCTGTGAAACCAAAAGATTTGAGCTCGGAGTCGCTAGGTATGTAAAGAAAATTCCTCCAAAAGGTGGAAACTACTATTGTACACACCAAACAGCAGCAATAAGATGCATAATCATGAACTGAGAAGCAATTCACGGTCCCACCAGGCGTGCCAGAAACTGTTATCACCTGAAGTTGCACCCTTGTTGAACTTGATGTTCAACACCTCAGTGTAACATGGGAAGACCTCTAAAGATGTGGGTTTCTTGTAAGCAGAGGTCAACCTCCGGAGAAGACCGGCTTCCTTTGGTTATCACCTAAACTACTAAGTCTCTGAAGGGAAAGAGAGAAAGAGAATATATTGAAAGTAAAACTAACTCTATGGTGATACAGTGAATTAATGACAAATCAAAAAATGAAAACAAGATGAAACACATTGAAGAAAACTAGACTACTGTTGTTTCACCTACTCAACATCACCCCATTCAGCTTTATGCATCACTCTTGGTAGGTTTGATCCACATACATATCTCGAGAAGGAAGAAAATATCTTCACAATTAAGTGGTATGAATGCAAATTTGGTAAAACATTGTTAAAGAAATACATACATAAGTTAACATACAGAAAATGAAAGTGGTACAGGCATTAATACTTGTTTTCAAGATGAACTCTGTTTTGCATTCCAAAATTTTAGTTGAGTTACATAACCATACACTAATTAAGAAAGGATTGACAAAAAAATCACTAACTCCCTTGAATGCATAATTCCAACTCACTATAAAAAGGCAAAAAATGCCTTATATACAGACTGTGTGTCGGCCCATTAGGGCCTACAAAAATATTAGAGCTAAGAAATATCTACCCTCAGATCTTTTGGATGAAGTTAATGCTGAAGCCTACGTGTCCCTGCTGTGTGTGTCAGTGAAGAGTTACCCTCATAGAATCCCTCTGATATTTTGCAGGTACTTCATTCATTTGATCAATCATGTCCAGTTGAGCTACCTCAGCTGCACCTTCAATGCTCTAAGCCTGCAATAGATACACGTCACCCTTCATCCTATTGATGTTCTTTAGACTGCCATGATTTGCCTTCAGATCTCTTTGATTGGCTGAGTGAACTCCACACAACTTCTTCAGGTGGTCAGAACTTCCCCTGTTGAACCACATATCAGTGAAACACTAATCGTGTCTCCCTGATGTGGTTAAACCTTTTCGCAAGCATTGGAAAAACATGGAGTCATCAATGAGAGCTCCCAATGAGCCCAAAAGATCATACTGATGCTACTGGAGCCATCGGCAAGACACCATTTATCGCCAAGAGATTAGTGGGTTGACGAGTCATGTGGAGATCCCCTTCTGTCGCTGAGACCACATGATATCGGTAAGACATCACCCCGACAGTTAGTCGCTGCATCGATAACACTCATGTAGGGGAGACCTTTGCTGACGTCCTTAGAAGTAATCCAGCCAGGCTCCTTTTCTCCTATCAGCCAGACATCCTTATATCAGGAAGAGGTTGTGCCGAAGGCACCTCAGCTTTGGCGAGTGCACGTTTCATTTCATTTTGGCAAGACTCCTTGGCATCGCTAAGACATCACATAGAAATCCTTCCCATTCAACAAACTCTTCATTTGGCAAGACACCCAGTGAGACCCCCTATTGTCGACGTGACCTTTCATAGAACTCCCCCTCTTCTTGGCGAATTCCTTTTCGATCTAAAGGCTTCATAGCTTAGTGAGACTCATGCCGAAGTATGAAGCCTCAGCTGTCTTCTTTTCTTTCAGCCTAACTCCTGCTGGTTGGGAAGAGGTCCTCCCGAGCTCCTTATGTTATGTTGAAGGCTCCTACGTTGTCGGTGAGACCCCCACCTTATTGCTGGGACATCTCGGCAAAAGCTTCAAGTCTTGGTGAGCCCTTTCTTTGTGTTCGGTGGTTCCTTCATACTTCGGCAAGACATACGCTGAAGGAAATATCCTTACCGAAACCTGTGCTTGTTGCCAAGACATGCCATCCTCGCTAAGACCTCTTAGTGAGATCCTTCTCTTACCCCGAAGCATCCAGTTGGTGTGACCGTCATCCTTTGGCAAGACACCTTGCCGAAAGGTAAAACCTTTGCCGAGCCCCACTTGTCACCATAGCACCCCTAGGTCGCCAAGACCTCTTGTAGACTTCCCCTTTGATTGGTACTTTAGCCTATCAGCCAGACTTCATACCGAGCACCTCCAATTATACCGACACCTGTTTCAATCGCCAAGACACATGCCTTATCTTGCCGATGAGTCCATCTATTTTCCATCGCTATGACATTCCACTGTCGGCAAGACATCATACCGAATGCATCATGTTATCCCAAAAGACCTCAACCACTCTCAGTTTGTTGAGACATAATGCATCTCCCACCGATGAGTCTACCTATCCCAAGTATGTCGTTGTAGCTTTCATCCGCTGGGGAGACCTCACATAGACTGCATTTGTTATACTAAAAGCTTAATGCATTCTGAGTCACCGTGACAAGGTGATTGTTATGCTGACAAGGATCCTTCATTATTTTCTGTCGACGAGACCGAAGGTCACTCGCCGAGACCTTACACGCCCCAACCTATACCAATGAGCACATCCTTTCGCTTACCGATCGACGATACAAGAGCTAACTCATGCCAAGGAAAAACCTTTTTTTATTATTGGTAAGACCAAGATCCCCACAAAAGCATAACTCGGCCGATAGAAGCCTTGACCACCGAAAGAATAGAAACACCATGATATGAAGTATGAATAAAATAAGAATATATATATATATGATTAAACACAAATACAAAAGATAATTTAAAATTCAAAGCCAAACATAACACTTCAAATTATCTTAGTAATTTGATCCCATATTCAAAAGTTAAACCATTTCCTTTCTATGATAACGCATTCTTGGGTGATGATTAGGGATCTTTATATTTTAATACACCTAAGTTAATTGGGAAGCCTACAATCTTGCCATCCAATCCAAATGATTCAAAAGTTATAGATTCAATGCATTCTATTACAAAAAATGATAAAAATAATATTTCATCTTCATTTACTTGTCTTGCAAATGATTGGGGTTCATTAGATTTTACACCATCCTTTATAGGAGAGTAAAAAGTCTCACGATCTAAACATAAGGAATTTTTTTGTTTCATTTTCTCAATTTGGTGTTTGTGATGGGGGCTCTTTAGCTTTCGTCTGTCATGTGTTAGAAATTCCTAACTTCAAAAAACATAAAAAGGTTTTTCATTCTTACAAAAGAATCAATTCTTCTCATGAGAATTTGAGTGAGGATTATGTTCATCCATCTAAGTTAGAAGAGTGTTATGGGATTGGATTTAAAACTCTTTCTAAAAATTGATATAATGAAAACATGGAGCAAGGAGTTAAGTATAATGTTAAATCTAGGTCGTATATTTCAAAAAAGGGTCTAGGTTTCAATCCTTCTTCTCCTTCATCTACATCTCACCCTCTATCATGTATTATATTTAAAACACCATGTGGTAAGAGATAACATTTTTCTTCACAAGAGAAATTTTTTTCTCTTCTACCTTTATCAGTGCAAGAGCATATTTTATTGACACTTCTCAAATATCGATTGATTACCCTTCCTCCTGCAACATGCATGAAATTTTATAGCAATAACTCATCATACGCATATCATCAAGTGTATGGTCATTCCATATATGAATGTTAGGCCTTGAGTAATAAAATTTAACAACATAGTGATTGTAGTGCTCTTTCATGTGTTTACTCACCTAATAATTCTAAATAATAAAGTTTTCTTTTATTGTGTTGCTCCTTAGTATGTGGCATTTGGAGGTTCATATGTTTGTTCAATACCATTCATGGTGGTACAATATTACATGTAACCATATTTTTCTATGGTAGCAACATGATAGTATCTTGCATGGTTTTATTTTTCTTTATACTTGAGTGTAGGGATAACTAGTTTTGGGATTTCATTAATGTCTTGAGATATTTGACTTATTGACATAACCCTTTGGTGGTGTTGTTATTTATAATGCCCTTTGAGGAATGGTTATTATTTTATGCCATGTGACATTGAGCATTGATTCATCCCTCATGAAAATAAACCTTTTGTGCACTCCCTAAAATGTGATTGAAAAAATATTCCATGGATTTAGCATAATGGAGCTTGCTGATTAATGAATTTGAGCAATATTACATGGCCACCTAGGATAACACACCTTTATTGCTTGTGGAGCTATGCACTTCATGAGTGATTTAACATATTTATGAGATCACCATTTTGTCTAAACAACACCTTCAAGAGATGAAAAATTTGGTATTTGAGACAAATTTAAGACTGAGGTCTCTTTGCCTTACCGACTTGAATCCTTTTTAGCATACTAACCTTGTGTTTATGTTTTATTTTTACATTGTCTTGATTATGTGTTTTCTTTGTGTATGATATCATGTTTACCTCATGCATTTCATTTGTTTACTTTGTGTATTTTATGTATTTTCTTATTGTATTCCATGTATTTTCATGTATTTCATGTCTTTGTTTTGTGTATTCATTGTCTTTATTTTCCTTATAGATTTGTTGTGTATGCTTTTGTGTCTTAACCTTGTGGGTGGATGGGATCCTAAGTTGGAGGCTTGTACACCTCTCAACTTGGCATCATCTTGTCTCTTCAAAGTTTTGATATGGATATTTATTCCTTTAGTGTGAGTATGAATGCAAGATCATACTCTCACTAAAGTGAGGGAAAAATGTAGCATAAAAAATTGTCACCCTTGACAAATCCACACTACCTTGACATGTTATTTTTCTTATAACATTAATTGTAATAATAATTTACCCATTTTGGCACTAGATCAATAAAATATATGTAAATCCCTATAATCCATAGAAATTTCGGCCAAAAAACATAGGTCACAAGTTTTTGTCTCGCTAGACCAAAAAATAAAATTTTTGAATATTTGAAAGCATGGTTGACAACCTCTTATGTTTCAAAAATCACCCTAGGTCAGACCTTACCATAACAGGTTCATTAAAACACATATATAAACATTTTTTCCCTCTCATTTTGAAGGGGAAGTAAGCAATTATTAATCAAAAGCTATTATGATGCAATTATGGACAATTATTATGTTAACCTCTACATGTTATCCACAACAAGCTATTGTTTTTTTAGAACTACCCTTTTGCACGTCTATCAAGTGAACAAGTCATCAATCAATAATTTTTTTTGGTAACTTATGTTTGGCATCACATCATCAAGGATTTCACATCAAGGTAACATTGTCATTTATCATTCATCATTTATCCTTTTAGTCAATTATTGTTGTTTGGCCTCTATTTGACATAGGGCATTCCTTCTTGATCATCATTATTCATTGTATGTGCATGTAGAAATACCAAAATAGGATTTAACTTGGGAAAAACCCTATATAGCAAAACATTTCCCCTACATTTTCATGTCTGCAAGTTAGATCTAGAAGATTCATCAAGTGATAGTCCAAGAAAACATAGTGCAGATTACAACCTACAATTCACAATTTATAGATCCAAAAAAGAAACATTTTGGACTACAGTTCCTAGCACTCTTTTCATTGCAATTTAGGCTCATATTTTAGTCACAAAATCCTCATTGTTACCATTTCTAATTCTATTACTTACCATTTTCGTCTATGCAATAATTTACATTTTCAAATACCGGGTTGCTTGTCAAATATGCTTTCTAAAATAAATATCAAATTTATCTCTTTTATAACTCAAGAAAAAATAAACCCTATGAGATTGACTCTCCCTTGTGGCAGCAAGTCAATTATCAAACTCTAGTTGGTTTGCGTTTGAATGTGGATTCAAAGTGAAAATCAGATAATCCTAGTTAATCTAATTGGATATATGAGATCACCTTTCCTACTCTTCGGTTAAAAAATTAGAAGCTTGGCATAAAAAATAGGATGGAGGTTAGAGTAATGAATGAAAAGGAAATAAAGGAAAAAAACTCAATATAGATGAACAAAATAAAATGTGCAAAAATAAATTAGGAAGAGAAATACAAAATTGAGGTAAAAAACTAAGAGAAAGGTTCCATTAGATAGGGTCACATAAAATGATGAGAGCTTACTTAGAGGAAAGGAGAAGTAAAAAGGGGAGAAGAGGGATGGAGTACTAAAGAGAATGGGTTGAAAAGGAATAGAAGAGGGGAGGAGACAAGCATATAAGGGAAATTAGGGATAAGAAATGAATGAAAAAAAGTGACCAAACAAGTATGGTTAATTTTGAGAGAATTTGATAAGGGTTGTGATGTACAACTTTAATTTCATCTCTCATCTTGTTTGAAGTTGAAAAGATGATTTCTATATGAATACCTTCTTTAGGATCTCAGTTGAAAAACTCTCATTAAATAAAACATCTTTAACTTCTAAACAATTTAAAAATTTAAGGAAGAAAAAATAAATTAATATAGAAATATAAAAAAATAAGTATAATAAATTAATTACGAAAAACATTTTCAATTGCTAAATTGAACAAGTGTCATGTAGTGGCTAGTACTTGCCTTTATAGTATTGTAATTATTGTTTTTAGATTTGATAAAAATTGAATGTAAGCTTTATTAACATGTATAAAAATAAATGTAAGTTTTGTTAATTATAGTTTCTTAGTATTTTTAATTAGTTATTTTCATGACCTAACCCTAACCCTAACTCTAACCCTAACAATAAATTATAAACCATTATCCTAATCTTAGACCTATCTCTAATTCCAACTACAATCATAACATCATCTAGATAACTATAAACCTAGTTTTAATCACTAACTTTTAAATAAATAATATATTTAATAAGTGTTATATTATAAATTGTGATATACTAAATGAATTTTATAAATAAAATAAATAAAATATATACTAAAAATAATTAAAAGTTAGATAAAATATATACTAAAAATAATTAAAAGTTAGATATTACATGTTGAAATGTTTCTTCTCTTATTATTAATATAAAATTGTTATACACTAGCTTATCTATCTTAATATATTAATCTAGATATATTATATGATGAGAGATATCATTTTCGAGGCATATTTTTAAAATTCAAAAGGCAAGAGTAGAAAAAAATATGCCTTGAAAATGAGTATCTCGGCATATAATATATAGGTTAATATATTAAGATAGATAACTAATTAGCGATCTATGAACATGAAATAATATATAATTATACAATATTATTTTATTATATGATTAGATAAATAATAATATTTTAGTATATTTAATATAAATTATGGTTAGGGGTCAAACATGGTTAAGGTTAGAGTTTGGGTTAGGATTACGGTTAGGATTAGGATTATGGTTAGAGTTAGGATTATATATATTGAGGTATTAGTGATATATATGTAATATTTATATTTTGAAAATAAACAAAATCATATTACGTTACATAAACCATGGCACTAATTATCCATCATATAATGAAAATCTATAAGACATAATCATTGTTAAATTATATAAACATGTTTATTCTAACCATCCATCATATACTTTAATACATTATAAATAATATAAATATTATCCATGACAATATAAATCTGTTTGTACGAATTTACATAATTTTTTTATTCTCTATGTTTGTACATAAACCATAACATTAATAATCCATGTCATAAATGTAATTCAAAACCCATATAACCATCTATAATGTATATAAAAACCTTCTTCTGAATTATGCAACATATATTTGAATACATAAATGCATAAGTATCATAATTTATCATATAAGTAATATCCATAAGTCATATAACCATTTTGAAAGTATATCAAATTAAATAAGATTTGTTGAAGGTAAAATAAGATGTAGACTATAGAAATAAAACTTCATTGTAATGGTGTAAAGTACATGAAAAATTCTTCACTGATGAGAACTATATTATGCCCTTTATTTTCAAACTAATCACGATATACTTCTTTGACAAACTTTGGAAATGCAACTACTTTTGTATACACCTCTTTAACTTTTTTTTGCAACATCTTCCATTTGCAATATTTCTAGTTCATCAACATCTTCGATCATTAAGTTGGTTTTTTCAATTTGTTCAAGAATTTTGCTACAGTGCTTCAAAACAACTCTTTCACATTTGTCCATAATGGTTTCAACAACATTGTTTGAGTTTACAGAGCCATGTGGGCTTGAAACAATAATTTCTGATTCATTTTCTGAAACATCCATAGTATCAATTATCTGGTGTTCAAAGTGGAATTCAATAAAATTAAGGTTAGTATCTAGGAATGATAAGAATAAAACTATTCATAATATGTTTTCAATTTGGTTGATTTAAAATATTTTCATAAAGTTATTGAATATGATGAATTTATTCATTCTTTTATAAGTGTGAAGGTGAATGTTCAATGGTAGCAATATAAATTAATTCATCATCATCGAGCTTATTTATTTCTCAAATATAATGGTTTAACAATATTTATTTAATTAAACATTTGTTTAACTAATTTGCTTAAGAGAAGAAAAATTCTTCAGGGTAAGTTTCTAAATTAACATATTTAAAACTAAAACTATTCAAGATCTTTTACAAAAAGATAGTCTTGACATTATATATATATATATATACCTAAAATAATATTTATTTATAAGAATAGAAGATGTTAAAAATATGAGCAAGTGTATCATAAAAATGTTTCTAAAAATTTAGAAAATTAACTATGAAAGAACTTTCCTAAATTTTCTATTAAATACAAAAGTAAGCTACTAAATTAATATAATTAAATTTACAAAATATTGAAATTTAAAAAAAAACAAAAATATTCTTTGATGCATTGTAAAACATTTTTTTAATAATAGAAATAAAATTATAAAAAGAATGAAAAACAATTTTATTTTTTTTAATTTCAAATTAATACACTTCAAATCTATGTTTGTACGAATTTATATAAATCTTTTATTCTCTATGTTTGTACATAAACCATAACATAAATAATCCATGTCATAAATGTAATTCAAAACCTGTATAACCATCTATAATGTATATAAAAATCTTCTTTTGAACTATGCAACATATATTTGAATACATAAATGCATAAGTATCATAATTTATGATATAAGTAATATCCATAAGTCATATAACCATTTTTAAATTATATCAAATTAAATAAGATCTGTTGAAGGTAAAATAAGATGTAGACTATAGAAATAAAACTTCATTGTAATGGTGTAAATACATGACAAATTCTTCACTAATGAGAACTGTTTTATGCCCTTTATTTTCAAACTGATCATGATATACTTCTTTGAGAAACTTTGGAAATGTAGCTACTTTTGTATACACCTCTTTAACTCTTTTTGCAACATCTTCCATTTACAATATTTCTAGTTCACCGACATCTTCGATCATTAAGCTGGTGTTTTCAATTTGTTTGAGAATTGTGCTACAGTGCTCCAAAAAAACTCTTTCACATTTGTCCATAATGGTTTCAGCAACATTGTTTGAGTTTACAAAGCCATGTGGGCTTGAAACAATGATTTATGATTCATTTTTTGAAACATCCATAGTATCAATTATCTGGTGTTCAAAATGGAATTCAATAAAATTAAGGTTAGTATCTAGGAATGATAAGAATAAAACTATTCATAATATGTTTTCAATTTGATTGATTTAAAATAATTTCATAAAGTTATTGAATATGATGAAGTTATTCATTCTTTTATAAGCGTGAAGGTGAATGTTCAATGGTAGCAATATAAAGTAATTCATCATCATCGATCTTATTTATTTGCTCAAATATAATGGTTTAACAATATTTATTTAATTTAGTGCAAAATTGATGTAGATGGCAATTTTTGCCTATTTCATACAAAGTTTTAAAATTAACATATTTAAAACTAAATACTGTCAGATCTTTTAAAAGATATTCTTGACATTAGGCTGACCCGGGTGGGGGAGACTAGAACTTGTGGCAGTGGGGAGATTAGAACTTGTGACCAACCTCACAGTGCAGAGGGAAAGAAAAGATTTAACCAACCAAGCTAGAATGCTAACCCTACTGAAAAATAATATTTATTTACAAGGAGGAATAAGATGTTAAAAAATATGTAAAAATTCCTATAAAAAAAAAAGGTTTCTAAAATTTAGAAAATGAATTATGAAAAAACTTTCTTAAATTTACTAAATACAAAAGTAAGTTACTAAATTAATATAATTAAAATTACAAAATACTAAATTTTTTAAAAATACAAAAAAATTCTTTGATATCATTTAAAATGTTTTTTAATAATAGAAATAAATTTATAAAAAGAATGAAAAAACTATTCTTCTTTTTAAAATTTTCAAATTAATACACTTCAAATTAGAAAATTCAATAAAAGAAAAATATCCTAAATTTATTATTGCACACATAAAAATGTTAAAAATGACTTGGATATCTCTCATGTATTTTATATATTACTAAAATAATTATCTTGCGAAGGCATTTCCTTATTGAGCTTCAGGCTCATTTACTAAGACGGAGTTGAAAATTATACCCAGAATCCCTAATAATCCCAACAAATTTGGTTTAAAAAATAAAATTACAGCTAAGATCCTAATGTAGAGAGGGTGGTTTAAAAGGTGCTGACGTCAACTACCCTACCTAATTAAGTATAAATTAACATAATTAATATATAATGTATATTAATATATATTTTAATATAATTATATTATTTATTATGTATCTTATTTTTTAACAAAATTATCAAATACATATATTAGTTAAAGAATAAATATAATAATATATAACAATATATTTTAGTTAATGTCAATTTTTTTTATGAAAAATAAAACAAATAAAATGTAAAGATAAAACGAGCTAAAAAGACATGTTTGTCCCAATTCGTAGAGGAAATGAATTATTGGATAGACTTGGAGGGGCAAGTGGGTCCCATGTGTGATGTTTATGGATAAGGATTCATAGATTTGCTTTATATAAGTGGAGAGACAAGGGCCTTTATCATTCACACTATTGGAATTATTACAATTGTCAAAAATTGTCAAAATTTACTACTATGCATGTGAAATATTAATTTATGTTTAATAAATTCATTAAATAAAGATTGAAGAAACAAAAATTAGGCTTAACAGGTTTAGTTTTATTATTTTATGTT